>OZ025885.1:3988119-4178119 GCA_964019415.1 Ianthella basta | reverse complement strand
TGTATGAATCAACTCAATGCCGGACAATGAACACATAATTTACATGTATGAGTACACACACCATACATATATATACTCACATGCACATGCACGTACCCCAAGGTAACATCCAAGAGCCCATACTATATATACCACCATAGCCTACACAGTAGATCACATTTATACAGTGCAAGTTACAAAATACTAGGGTGAAGCCGTACAAGGAATGTGCCATAGTGAATATGGAGGCCGGTGCTTGGGATGGCCTGGCGGCAATGTGCTTGCCACAATAATAAAACTCTCATCATTTGCCTTTTTACAAATATTCATTTTTCCCGAATAGGCCTTTGTTCTTGTGTGAGGGGGGCTGAAAGATCACAGTCATATAAATGCCCATAAGAGAATACTGAATGTACTGTGCATTTATACTGATACATAGTGATGCCTGGGTTTAAAACAAAAAGCCATAGTCGCATACAGTCATGAACCGTGGCAGCCATGGCCAGGTGGTCCATCTACAGTATGATTACATGCATACCGGACCCTCTATCTGCGGTACCCACCGGAAACACGTTGGTCTGTACCCAGAAGGCTGCCGAGTAAAGGAATATAATGACGTGCATGACAGCAGTCATCCTCTTGAAGAGTGGACTGTTGTCCTTTGGACGGGGAGGGGGAGGGGGTTCTAAACTTTCTCCATCCCTGACTTCACTGCCTGGGTCTCCCATTTTTTCCGCGCCACCTGCAGACTCTCTGTTAAGACGATCACGAGCCTGTTGCATCACCTTCCTAAGAAGAACCACGCATACACCGTATGCACTAGCTATCTACGCTAAGCCCTGGCTAAAAAACTGTTCAAGCAAGTAATCCGCGGGAATCTGAAACGGAAATGGGTCTGCTGTAAAATGGCTGACAAAAAGGTACGTATTAGTTACTAACTTAACCATATAGTACTAGCTTGCTTGTGGGCATACCACACGCTGTTCTGGATAACAAAGTATAGGTAAGATTGTTGCTTAATGTGAATAATGATTTTAGTTCGTATCATTCCTGGAATCCATGAAGCACAATTCACACACGTCCTTACTCTGTCTCCAACTGACTGAATGCATCTCTTCTGTGATAGCCTCTATCCATATATAGCCCGAATGAAAGCCCGTACAACGCGCCAGTACAGTATGAGCTGAAGCAGTTGCCTCTTGAGAAGCATGTCAGGAGTGTACGGCAGTGGATGTGTATGGTTGAGAGGAATGGAAAGGTGAGGATTGTCTGTGGAGTGTTATGTGTGAGATGAACTGGGTGCATGAGTACCTCATAAATGCTTTAGAGTGGTCCACATCTCCCACTGCATACCTCCTTGTATACCTGTGTGACGTGATGTGCCTCATCTTGCACTCAACCCAGCTGTAGCTAATTGATTGAGAGGTAGCAAGTACTGGCAACTGCCCCCTCACAGCTGTAGGTACTTGTGAATTAGTCTGTTTGACAGACACAGCATCTCAGTATTGTGTGGAAGTGGAAAAGAAGTGTGGTCTAGTGTTTAGGCTAGTTGTGGTCTGTCCTAGCTAGGTGCCTGTATGGCGCAGAGGAGGTTGTGTGTGTTCCGTCGCAGGCTGTGTCTATGTAGTGATGGAGCAATTCTGAGTGGTAGTCACATTATAGACACTTAGTGTCTTCATTATGGTGTATTGTAAATTATGTTATGCATCAATGATCAATGGGATTGGTTGGTGTGCTACAGTCATAACTGCCAGTAACAGTCACGGTATTCTAGGAGTTCTACACTCAGTCTGTGTTGACCGAATGGCATTGGAATGTGTATGTGTGCTCTGATTGCTTCATTAATGTGTGTGACTGAGTGCGTGTTACTCTAAACATGCAGGCTAGCTTTGAGAGGATCTACAGATCGCCACAGTCACAGCATACCTCTAGACTAGAAGGTAATGTTATTCAATTTATGTAGATTGTGTGTGTGTGTGTGTGTGTGTGTGTGTGTGTGTGTGTGTGTGTGTGTGTGTGTGCGTGTGTGTGTGTGTGTGTGTGCATGCGTGTACTCACATGAAATGATGTTTCTTCACATGTAATGTTTGGTAGCGTCAGTGTTAGCATTACAGACTGTGATCTAGTTCATAGTCTTAGCAAAGCATACTAAGTATAGTGAACTGTGCATGTTATGAGGTGGTGCACGATGTCCCTGTCCTTATCACTAGGCTTGCTGGAGCTCCGTAAGAAGCAGGAGGTGCTGTATGGTGCTACAGCAGTATCTGCTTTGCTCGGATTGACAGTGGCTAGAATGAGGAGACGTAAGTCTATGCTAAGGAGTAGACTGTGTCCAGACTCCATACCTAGGGCTCAGAGCTGATATTCATTATGGCACATGTGCTAGAGTAGAAATATTGCAGGCTTGGGTTCATTTTATTCCCTTTGTATGGCCACAAAAGTATACAGACTAGTTGCAACCTGGTTTTGTGGAATCCAGTTTTCAGTACAAACGGATGCCACTTGCAGCTGTAGTTTCTACTATATGCATCTCTGGACCTTTGGCCATTAATATGGCTGGTCACCTTGCTGCAATCCTCAATGTAGTGTATTGACAATGTCATACCGTGGTTGTTGTGGTAAGATGTGGGAGAACCTGATGTATAACAATATGACACAATATAAATGTGTATGTGTATGTTGATGCTTGTCAGATTCGCATGATTGGGATAGCATATGGCGAGTGTATGTGGCTGTGCTGTCTTAGAGTTGGTCCACTTTACCACTCATTGTGATAATGTAGATAACTATTTATGTATGTTCTAATGTGATTGCTACAATGATTCTTTCCTGCCCTCACTGTGTGTATTGAAGGAGGAGTAGTTGGTTCCCTGGTGTACACCAGTGTGTTTGGTGGACTGGCTTGGGGCAGTTTGTACCTGTCGGATCCAGTGAAGCGAGATAGTTTGTGGAGCACCTTCAAAGAGAGGCAGCAGAAGCCTCTCACTGAGGCGAGGGACTGGGCTATTACAGCTGTCACAGACAGGGCGGTGTCTGCCAAGGATGCTACAGTGGCTGCAGTGAAGGCTAAGTATAATGAGATATACAACAGGATATCAGAGGCAAGCAAGAAAGGCTCTCAGAAGTGACTGCCATCCATAGACCATCATGGGGTTGAATTCTGGTTATCACCTCAATTTGTGTACTCATTATGCATTGTGTGATTGAAAGTGCTGTACCTTACACAATGCTGATATCCTGGTATGCTGTGTTATTGGTGTATTATTAGACCAACTAGCTGTGCTGTATATATCTGTGCAATGCACTTTGGATGTTTGGCCCACAAGAATGCACTCCACTTACGTATGTACATGCAGTGTGGTGGTCTTCATGTTCATTTTTGGTAGCAATTAGCACATTTTCACAAGTGAATAGGCAATCATTGCAACTTGCATTGTATAGCAGAGGAGACGGTGTATCCATACGTGTGCATAGTTTGACAGACCATGGTCAGATAACACAGTAGTGCTCTCTATGTAGCTAGGTACAGTGGTGATTGTTGTATTCTAGTACTATGGAAAGTAGTGCTATTCCTGTGTAGGGCTTGCGTATGATTGCACGGTTAGTAAAGCCTCCCATAATGAAGTGGATTGTACCCTATGTAGCTATACAGAGCCAACCCTAATGCTTTTCATATGGAATAAGTGCCCTTGGAGTTATTTTGGCTTTTTGATTTATATACTCTATAGCAGGTAAACTGTGCTAGGTTTAAATGCTCGCGATGTTTGTGATTCATCCATATTCGTGAAATTTCACTTTCAAAAATTTTTTCTCGATTGTGAGCTAAGGTACACATATGTACACTTACATGGTCTAAAACTTGTCACAGTGTGTGCATGTAGCTCAGCTTACAGAACGGAGGGTGATTTAAGTATGAACAAAACAAGATTAGTGCTAAGGGCCACTTAGTATAGTCTGCTAATGTAATGGACAAGTATGAGGCACATTAGGGAGATAACAAATGGAGCAAATGGTATATACCACTGCAATTTGTGACCATTCATTTTGTGGTTGAGCAAGGTGCATAGCTTGTCCTTGACCATATTGCTACAGAGATAATGTATGGATAAGTGGGTTTTGGAGGAGTGGTTGTCGATTACCCATTGTAATTTGTACTGGTGTCTTTTTCCGTATGCACGTATAGGACTATGAGTACATAGCTTGCACTGTATGTCTGTTGTTAGTGGTGGTGTGTGGTTGAATGAGGGCTAGTAGGAAACAAACAATTGCAGCTGAAAAGAAGACAGAGAAGCATAATTATTCAAGGACTCAATTTTGGACCCACTAGCTCATTAACTGCTTCTTGTGATAATGGGTGCTAACAGTGTGCCTCGACCTGATTGTCCTTCACAATGTAAGTCAGCCTTCCAATTGAATGGTAGAGCCTTTATTTTAAGTACTATATACTTTCTATTGACTGCATAGTTTCATGGACCGTCTATACTTTTAATTGCACAGGTTTTAATAGCTACTGCCAGATTTTGCTAATTAAATACTGAAGTGTTATGATACGTACAGCACCCAATATCAGTATTATATGTATCATAGAGAACAGGGTTATGGTGCTATATGGTACTTTGTCTGGTACGTCCATATATGCATGGTCAGCGCTAGGCTTGTGCATTTTATATGTAGTGAGATTAACACATGCACCACATTCAATTGATATCATGCGCAAATGATGCACAGGTATTGCTCCATTCACAAGAGCTAGAGTATGATTTAATACACACTTTTGCTATGAAACCATTTAAGAGGTTATCAAGAAGCTGTATCTGCAATTATATATAGCTGTCTGCCTTCATTCCCTGGCCATGGACTGGCCGCTGATGTCCTGCACTTCCTGGGCCTCTTGAGCTATTGCACATGGTCCACAGAAGTAAACAGTCAGGCAATCCTGACATTGGTTGCCCTATGAAACAACAAAGAATGTAACTGCACTCGTCTGTCATTAATGCAATAAACACTACGTATGTATCGGTTGTAACTATAGTATACTATCTTATTCATTGCCCATACTGTGGGTCAATAAGCAGCTGTTTCTTGGGTTTCATGTGACAGGAATTCAAGCAATTTATTTGCATTTGCACGAGCACTTTATCAATGAATGCCAGTGCGCATGTGTACAAGTTGTACAAAAAGTGCATGCAAGTGTTTTGAATTGTGTTTTGGACAGCTGCTAAAGGAGGTTTTAACATGTAGTTAAATGTTAGTATAATATGTATGCCAGGAGGTTAAACACACTCCTATAGAGTGGAATTTCCACATACTCTACTGTACAGTGCATGCTGCCCTGCTGCAGTGTGATCTTCAAGAACTCATGTACTCACTATAACAACTGTAGCTATGTGTATTAAAATTTGAATTCAGTGCATGCCAATATTTCCTAGCTAGACAAGCCATGCTTGCTACAGGAGCGTAACTTACGTCAATTCCTTTCTGTGTACGAATTTTGCGCCGAACATTGTCACGTACAGCCAGACCAATTATGCCAAGAACAGACAAAATGCCACAGAGAATGCAGTTCTGACCAACAGCCTCAGCATTCTTGCCAAACTGATAGCAGGGGCAGAAGAATGACAGCAGACCTGCAGGTGGATGTCAAGTGAGGAGCACATCAAGTTACTGGTAGTTAGATAAATGCCAGCAACTGTGAACACAGTACTATAGTGAAGTGCAATTCCTTATAAAAGTCCTATATGACTCGTAAACTCACATATTGTGCAGTCATTGAAGCAGCTGCAAATTCCATTGCTCCACTCACCCATGGTCAGTAACACTATTTGTAAAATGTATCTATACATAGAGAATGCATGATTGAATTGCTATGGATCTGACAGTGGCAGTATAATGTTATGTACGCCTTGTATATACATGCTGCTATGTGCATAGCATTCACTGTGGCTATAATTATAGTTACCTGTGATTAAGCAGCTTGAGCTCAAACTTCCCAAATGATAGTATTTCGATCAGCTACACATATTCACAGAGGGGTCAGCGTTCTTTTATATAGCAGTTCTGCCGCCATGTTATGGCTTCGTGTCATGCTTCCAGTAGTATACATACATATACTGTATTATATTCTAATATATGTGTGCATATAATACTAATATTCAAATCTAAAATGATCAATGCTATGCAATGTCATAGTGTAGTTGTTATGGCAAAGTGCATATATACAGATCTGACTGTGTGTGCGTGTGTGTGTGTACAGTATTTTGTACTGTAACATGAAACATGTACATGTACGTGTAGATGTTTGGATCGTTGTATTTGAATGCATATGCATATGGCTAGCTATAAATAGCTAGCTTTAGGAATGATGGCATGTGGAGAGTGGGTATTATATGTCATTGCATTGTTTAGGGATCTGTCTTACTACTCACAAGGATAAGGACAAATTAGCTACTACATTCGTTTTCCAACATCACCACATTGATTCTTTCCTGCATGCCCTTACTATAGGGAGAGAAATGGTTGGATCCCTGGTGTATCAAAGTGTTTGGTGGGATGCAGCTGGTTTGCATTGAGTAGTTCACTCCTCCTGGCAAGATCCAGTGAAATAATATAGTAAGTGAAGCAACTTTAATGCAAGGAGAGATGGCAAAGTGCCTCACTGCGTCAGCAAAGGACAGGGTTAAGTTCTTTCAGAAGTCAGCTATGTTTGGCAAAGATGCGACATTGGCTGCAGACTGCCATATTCTCCATCAATGTGGCATGCATGAAAAATGCCATCTACACTTATAATTCTACATCCCATACTAATTTCTGGTGTATTATTATTCTACTGACTATAATTTATACTGTATGTATGTACAATGCAAGTTGGATATTTGGCCAGGAAGAGCTATATAGCTCTATATATACCTGCAGTGATGATAGCCTTCTTGTTCTTTCCGGCATATAGCTATCCACTAGCTAGCTATCTTCACAAGTGACTAGGCAATCATTGCAACCAACTAGCTATATGATGCATGATCAAATTGTTTAAATTATATAGGCAATTGCAGCACATAACTATTACACTGCATGTCTACATGCAGTTACAGAGCTGCACGTATCTCTGTATACAGATATTGAGGACGGCATATGCATTGAGGCTCTGCAGGCAAAAATGCTTCATTTACTTTCAAAAAATGGTAGCTATAATGGTTGAAAAATTCAGAGAAAAGGAGTAACAATAGTGAGATTTAGTATATGATCTGTTGTTTCCTTTTTCCTTTCTTCTCATTGTACCATGTTTCTCTTCCACGTAAAAAAAGTAACAGTAGTGTCAAGTATTGCGTAGACTGTTGGAATATTCGAACACCGCATGTGTACACTGATCTACGTGGACGTCTGGCCGGGGACGACGATATTGAGCTGCGGCCGCAGCAGGACCAGGTACCCCACACTGTCTCCGTGTTTTGATGACATCATCGGAAATACCACGGGTTTATCATCCCCTTTTCTTTTTCGGCTGGCCAGGTCAGCGCAATACGTCTTCTTCCGCCCTTTCACTGTGCTCTCCTTCAACTCTAAGCCTTGCTTTGTCTTTAAATGACGCAAGACTGCTGCAATGCCATTTTCAGCGGCATACCTGGCGATCTTGGCGTTCTGGGTCTCTGTGGTGGTCTTGTCATATTGGCCCCTTTTCATCGACCCCATGGCCACCGATCCGCTTTGCAACAGCTGCAGCCACGAGCGTAGTGATCTCGACTTCTTTCTGTACAGCCTTCGCCATTGAGAGAGGAACAATCTTCTCCAACTCTGGAACGATGTCGCGCTTGGGTACCAAGTAAGTACGACTAGACGTGTTTGTCGGCAGCAAGAACAACGGGTCGGGAACAAAGGAACTAGCGAAGCGAGTTTCCCCGTAGCCAATTATCGCCATTTTCTGACGCATGACGTCATTGATTGGCTCGAGCTATGATGCCCAAATATTCGCGGACGAAATATTCGCGGATGGCTGCTGATCCGCAATAACCGCGAACATTAAACCCCGCAAAAATTAAAGCGCATACTTTAGAATTTCCCCTCGTGGCGTCTTTCCCACACCGTACCGCACACCGTATGAGACTCAGATAAAATGGCCAACATTCAGAAGGGCCGCTCCTGGAAGTCGTGGATTTTTGGCCACTTGCGCGTAAGTGTAGCAATTGTAATCATTGCCATCAGATGTATATAAAAGTTATTCCACATGAAATAAACATTGCATGTCAGTAGCTAATGTTTACAGCGCAATGAGCTGCCTTTGGTTGCATTTTATTTTCCCTGCTGTATCAATTGCAAGCCAATTGGCTGATTTCATTTCAGTTTTGCCGTGTGCTTTGGACAATTGGGGAAGATAGAGCTTTATTTTGAATGGTGTGTTGCTGTTTTTTAAGTGAAAACAGTCACATTGTTTTAGGAGTCACTGAAGCTTTGAGCAAATGACATTTGAGTGTGCATGTTTGCCCTGACTGTGTAACTAGCTATGTTTACCCTGACTGCTTGATTTATGTATGATTAAGTGTGTATTACTCTAAACATGCAGCCTAGCTTTGGGTGGGCCTACAGATCACCACAGTCACAGCACACCTCAAAACTAAAAGGTAATTTTGCAGTTTTGACTGTGTGTGTGTATGTCATTGTGAGGGGAGCAGCAGGTGCTGGTACTGGGCAACAAGATGGCACAGATAGTCTCAGTACAAAGTAAATATACTGGGGGACAGTACAAGTAACAAATACAGCCAACGCAGGAAACGCAGGCTTGCAGTACAGTGGTTTGTAAAATGGTTGTTGCAACTGTCATTCGACTCATGCCTCACCTCTGAACTGTGATCTCACTTGGCACCATAAACAAGGGACATATAAACCAACAACCACATGGCAAACTGCAGTAAGGTATACATTCATTAATATCTTTCATATAGCTAAGTTGCATGTGAGTAATGCATGAGCATGCATAGCAACATAATAGAGATTCCAACACGTCAATTCCATCATTCTTCTGCACCAAGACAATTAAGTGGGTTGCCCAGAGACTACTGGAGGGATGTATGATTCTAGTTGTCAATCCTGACCTGTGATTCAGATTCATCACATTAATCTTCACTGCATTTATAGCATGCAAATGAGTAACTGTACACATTGTGATATCTTATATCACTATATAGGTTTGCTGGAGCTCCGTAAGAAGCGGGAGGTACTATATGGTGCTACAGCACTGTCTGCTTTGCTCAGACACAAAGTGGCCAGACTAGGGAAACGTAAGTCTATCCTATAGTAATTTCGATGGTCTATGTACCATGTTGACACGAATGAAAGACAACATTCAGAACTACACATTGTAAGGAAAGGGGGGGGGGGGAAGGGAAAAATGGCTGTCATCCGGACCAGCACCGATAACCTCCAGATCTTTAGCCGACCCTTTAGCAGCCGGGTCACTGGTCACCGCCAACAGCCACTGATCCATTCCCTCCTTATATACCAATGTGGGTGGGCTCTATCCAGAGCCTCCTTTGAAACTCCCATGCCGGGCACCGACTATATAATCAGTGACATCATTGGAAATGCTAATTAAGATTGTCTATGTACCATGGTGACACGAATGAAAGACAACACAGATTCATGGAGTCCAACATTCATGCACTCAACTACCACTGATGCACAACTATGGTTTCTACTGTATCTTTGAGCCTTTGGCCACTTGCAATTGGCTGAGCAAAATGTTGCAATTTGCAGTGTAGCATTTGATGATAATACTGTAGTTGTTGTGGCAAGGCATGGGAGGACCTGATACTATGTGTGTATGACAGTGTATGTATACGCATGGGTAAGTGGATGCTCGTAGTATTTGAATAGTTCGAATGCACGAGTGGTTGTAGATGTGTTGTCCTAGAATTGTTTTATCTTACCACTCACGGTGATAGTAGAGACATCCAACATTGCAATCACATTAATTCTTTCCTGCCCTCACTATTGAAGGAGGAGTGGTTGGCTTTCTGGTGTGTACTGGTGTGTTTGGTGGACTGGCTTGGGGCAGTCTGTACCTGTTTGATCCAGTGAAGCGAAATAGTTTGTGTCAAAAGGCACGGGGAAAGGCTCATTCAGAAGCTCGACGCATGGTTGTATCAGAAGTCATAGACGGGGTTGTGTCTGCCAAGGATGCGATATACACCTGGATTAAGGCAAGCAGGAAGAGCTCTCTGAATTGAAATGACTGCCATGTTTAGACCATCATGGAGTTGAATTCTGAGTTTGCATCTCAATCTATGTACTGTACTCTTTGTGGCATGCTGGGTAGTGCCGTACTTCACATGATACAGATACTCTTGCATGCTATGCAACTGATGTATATGCTTAATACCAGTTGCGTTCTACATAGCTGTACAGTGCAAGTTGAATATTCTAGCAGCAGGTTTGTGTTCTGCTATGGTGGTCAAGTATTGCAGTATTATATGATATAATATACAATATTATATACAACTTCAACAAGAGTCAGTGTGTGAATATTAACTGAGACATCAAAATAATTAATAGGCAGTGCACAGCACCACCTATGCAATGTCTGAATAATGATTAATTGTCAATTAAATTACATTGCTCAATGGTGCCCAGCACCGAGGCAGCATTGCCTCTTTGTAGGGCAACCGAGATCTGCTGAATCATGTGGCATCGAGACATTAAATCCCCCGTGACTGGAATCAACCACCTGCCCAGATTAGTGAAGAATTCGTGAGCCCCTGAGCCAAACACACCAGATGTCTCGGCCGTCAGTGGGGCCACATGATGAGTCCTACCCAGCTCAGCGGCTGAAGTATTGCAGTTATCATTATGATTGAAGTGCTATAAATTTAGCAAACGAATTATGACATTTAACTGGCCGTTTCTGTAGCTATATACTTAGCTTTGCATCTGTCTCTCTGTATGCAGTGCAAATTACAATGTATAACTATATAATTGTTTGCATCCTTGCGGATATGCAAGCAGTTTCAGGTCAAACTCTTCAAATGATAATCCACTGTATATGTCTAATTATAGGTATTTGGCAAATGGGCTTTGTTTTATTTCAAGCAGCCCTAATATTTATTGTTTGCTGTTCTATGTTCTTATGGTATTGTGAGCCATGGATCTTTTTGTGATTTATGGCACAAGGTGTGGGTCAACTTGCTGAGAAAACATGAGGCCTTGGCTCACATTTTATCACAAAGTGAAATGTTTTGCATGAGCCCATGACATTTCAGTATGTATGTGTCCCCTCACTGATTGATGTACAAGTCTTGTAACTGAGTGTGTACCGCTCTAAACATGCAGAAAAGCTTATGGAGATCACCAGAATCAGAGCGCACCTCAAAACCAAAAGGTAATGGTACACAATTTAGATGTATGTGTGTTTGCACGTATGTGAGCGTGTACTCTTATATGCGAAGTGTTAAATTTACTGTATGCATCACAACTCTGTAATTGTATGTAGTGTATGGTGCTACAGCAGTGTCTGCCTTGCTTGGACTTACAGTGGCCAGAATGAGGAGACGTAAGTCTGTGTTAAAGTGTGTCCAGACTGCATAACTATGACTATGAGCTGATTTTGAGGCACATTTTAATGGAGTAGTAGCTGCAGGCAAGAGCCTACTTGCTGCTGCCTTTGAATGGCCAAATTATCAAATTAGTATGCAGAATGGTGGCAGTACTTTGTAATGACAGTGTATGTAATTCTATGAATTATCCTGTTTACACTGATCATTCAATTTTGAAGTAGCTCAGGTAAGAGTTATAGAAATCAAGTGTTAATAGGGGTCAAACCAAACTATGTCATGCATACCATACCAAACCTGGTCAGCTAGCTTGATTTGTATTTTTTGTTCAATGAGTGTACACATTTTGTAACAATGCTGACTATTTCCAAAGCCAACAGTGGACAAACAAACTATGCAAGTCATCGTATACAAAATTAGAAAGGCTGTTTTTGCAAGCTCCATTGTTGCGTCTTTAATGGTATATATTAACCAGCAATAATAATATTATCAGTTTATAGTGCTTACAAGTATAAATGTGGCCTGAACTAAACCATTCCAACCATGCCAGTGCACACTGGACTGGTCAGTGTAATACATGGTAAAAGTGTAAGTGGATGCTTGTCTGACTCAGATTGGAATGGTTGAGATGACATGTGGAGACTATATAGATGTGGCTGTGTTGTCCTAGGATTAAGTTATCATAAGTTCTATGTTGGGGATAGTATAGACAAATCATGTAAAACTGCAGCATTGTCACTGCACTAATTATTTCCTGTCCTGGCTATTGAAGGAGGAGTGGCTGGTTCCCTGGCGTACACTGGCATGTTTGGTGGACTGGTTGGGGGCGGTTTATGCCTGTCAGATCCGGAGAAACGAGATAGGTTGTGGAGTACCCTCAAAGAGCGACAAAAGACATGTAGACGCAGGATTCTATCAAAAGGCAGAGACAGGGCTCTAACTAAAATCAGAGACAAGGCTGTGTCTGCTGGTAATGCCACTATGACTGCATTTAAGGCTGCCTATCAGTGGATATACACCAGGATGCCAGAGGCTGTGCCTGGCAAAGATGCCACAGTGTCTGCAGGCAGTGCAGTGTATCACTGGATATTTGGAACAGGCAAAAAGTAGACACTCAGTAGTGACTGCCATGTATAAACCATCAGGGTTTTAATTCTTAGTTGTCATCTTAGTCTTCTAGACTGTTAGTGCCATACCTAGCGTTCATGATGCAGATATACATCCTTACATGCAGTGTTACTGGTGCTTTAGTAAACTAATTAATTAATATACAACACCATTATTTGCTCTGTGTATCTGTACACTGCAAGTTGGATATTCTGTTAGCAAGTATTCCACTTGCAGTGATGGTGGCCCTCATGTTCCTCTAGTAACGACACTTTCAAAGTTAATGGGTAAGTATGGCCAATTGCCTGTACTGTACATGTGTAGTGATGGTAGTGCATGGTTTGTTGGACACCTCTTCATGCAAGTCCTCTTGCTTTAAGCCCTGCACAGGAATGGCACTATTTTCCAATGTATTATATAGAACATACGCATACGTACAATAACCACCACTTTACAGTATATATTGGACAAAAAATATTAGAACATATGAAATGTAGAAAGTCAGAAATACATAATCTGTCTACAAACTACAAATTCTGGAAATGTGCAAGCATGCAGATCCTGCACTTGAGCTCATACCCTGGCCATGGACTGCCCACTGATGTTCTGCACTTCCTAGCCCTCTTGAGCCAGTGAGTACCAGGGACAGCAGGTAATATACGAGCAATCCCAAAAGTGGCTGCCCTATGAAAATAGCAACAAATGTGCACTTGATTATTATCACAATGCAAATCGAATTTATACACGGTGCATCCAACATGCATACATGGAATTTGTGGATGTATTAATGACTGCTGCAGAAGGGACAGAAGAAGGACAGCAGACCTGCAGGTATACATGGACTTTGATTGAGGAGCACATCAAGTTAACTTGTAGTGAGATATATATGCCAGCAACTGTAGCACAGTATATATAGAAAGCACACTTCCTCTAAGTCCTATATGACTCATAAACTCACATAATTATGGTTCAGTCATTGAGCAGCTGCAAATCCACTGCAGCTCCACTCAACCATTCTTCTCACCAGTGTGAGTGCAAAGTAATATTCAATCTAAAATAAAGTAATGGTGCTATATCATGTCATAGTGCATGTAGTTGCTATATAGTAAGGTGTGTAAAGTTCTGACAATTGTGTGTATGTATGTACGTGCATGTGTAAGTAGACGTTTAAATTGTCAGACTGAAGAGCTAGACATATGCAATGGCATGTGGAGGGTGGGTATATACGGCCGGCATTGTGTTGTGTAGGGATTTGTCTTACTACTCAAAAGGGTAAATAATTTTTATAGTATATACTCATTGCAATCTATTATGTTCCAACATTATCACCACATTGTTTCTTTCCTGCCCTCACTATTGGAAGAAAAGTGGTTGGTTCTCTGCTGTGTATTGAAGTGTTTGGTGGGCTGCAGCTGGTTTGAGGAAGTTTTATTCCTCCTGCAGGCGAAATTCAGTGAAGTAAGTCAGCATGTGGAGAACCTTCAATGCAAAGATAGGTAAAGCCCCTCTTGAGTTAACAAAGGACCAAACTCTTTCGGAAGTCAGAGGCAGGGCTATATGTGTGGGAAAGATACCACATTGGTTGCTGTCTGCCATTCTCATCAATATGGCATGCTTAAATGAATTGTGCACATATATTCGCATGCTAGTTACTAGTGTATCATTATACCAACTATACTGCATGTATAAGTATCTGTACAATGCAAGATGGATGTTCTGCCAGGAGGAGCTCTGCTTGCATGCATGCAATGATTGCGGTCTTCATGCTCACTTTTGGTAGCAATTAGCACGTTTTCACAAGTGAATAGGCAGATATTGCAACTTCAATCTTGCATTGTATAGCAGAGGAGGTGGTGTATCCATACATGTGCATAGTTTGACAGACCATGGTCAGATAACACAGTAGTGCTCTCTAGGTGACTAGGTACAGTGGTGATTGTTGTATTTCTAGTACTATGGAAAGTAGCGCTATTCCTGTGTAGGGCTTACAATTGCATGGTTAATAAAGCCTCCCATAAGAATATGAGTGCCCTCAAAGTTATTGTGGCTTTTGTTTGATATATAATTATACTCTATAGTGGGGAAGATTTGCTAGGCTAAGGTTAGATGTTTGCAATGTTTGCGATATGTCCAAACTTGTGTAATTTTCACTTCACGAAAATTTCACATATGCATCTGTCTTTTGTTTGCCGAGCTGTTACATGTACTGAAACTGCTAACAAGTACAGCCTGTGCATGCCCTGAAATGTTCTGTTGAACATTTCAAGCCACCTTCCCGACCTTTAGTATTGTTACTGAGTATATAATTTGCTGAATTGCTGCTTCCTCTGGCATATATACTGCAGCTCTTAACCCACTTTAATGTTCGATGTGTCTTCGTAGACATGGTAGCCCCTATGTAGCTTTCAGTTGTGTAGGTGGCTCAAAGTCTCTTACCAGTGCGTGCAACAGTACATTTTTGCATACCTGTGAACATAAACTCTTTGGTCATCTTTCAAAATATCTTTCGAAAAAAGGCAAAATGTGCAGTATAAAATCATAAAATGAAGCCACTACTCATTAGCTAGTGTTAAATTTGTGCTACTGCTTTTGTAGTAATTTGTGATAATGGGTCCTAACAGTGTGCCCTGATCTGATTGTCCTTCACAATGTAAGTCAGCCTTCTAAATGAATGGCAGAGCCTTTTATAATTACTCATTCCTACTGACTGCATAGCCTCATGGACCATCTATATATACCCTTAATTGCACAGATTTTAATGGCTACTACCAGATTTTGATAAAATTTAATACTGATTTGTTACATACAGCACCAACCATCAGTGTATATGTACCATAGAGAGCAAAGTTATGGTGTTAAAGTACTTTGTCTGGTGCATATATACATGGTTAGCACTAGTCTCTCGCACCAGCCCCTGCTATTGCACAATCGCGATTTCATGCACAATAGGGGAAATGGGGGCTGGCGTGCGAGACTACCCTTCCTGCTAGTAGAAGGAAGGTCTGGTGACTTTGCCATATACTCGTGGCAAGTTGGAATGCAATTACCACGTGACATTGTGACACTACTGTATCATGTAGTTCACACCTACGTACATATGTTTTGTAGAAAGGATTGGGCAGTTGCGTTTGCTGTGTGCAGAATGAATGTTTGCCCGCTGTGTCAGAGCATGTTGAAGAGCACAAGCAATTCTCTGGGATTCACAATAGGAGAAATAGGGGCTGGGGCATGAGACTAGGTTAGTGCTAGGCTTGTGCATTTTATATGTAGTAAGATGAACACGTGCACCATGTTCAATTGACATCATGTGCACATGATGCACAGGCATTGCTCCATTCCCAAGAGAGTATGATTCAGTACACACTTTTGCTATGAAACTATTTAAAAGGTCATCAAGTAGCTGTAGCTGCAATTAATTATAGCTGTCTGCCTTCATTCCCTGGCCATGGACTGCCCCCTGATGTCCTGCACTTCCTGGGCCTCTTGAGCTATTGCACATGGTGCACAGAAGTAAATAGTCAGGCAATCCTGACATTGGTTGCCCTATGAAATGACAAAGAAAATCTACACTCATCTATCTTCGCAATGCATGCAAATACAATAAACACTATGCATCTGTTGTAGCTACAGTTAGTATCTTATTAGTGGTCCATAAGCTGAGGCTTCTGTTTCTTGTGCATATGTGCACAATGCAATAGGAATTCAGGCAATTTATTTGCACTTTGCACAAGCACTTCATCATTAAACGCCAGTGCACATTTGTACAAGTTGTACAAAACATGCATGCAAGCATATTGAAGTTTTGGACTGCTGCTAAAATGAGAATGTCAATATGTATACCAGGAAGATATGGACACTGCTATAGAGTGGGGTATCCATACTATATGGTACAGTGCTGCCATATGCATACTGCAGTGTGATCTTCAAGAACTCACGCACTCAACTATAACAACTGTAGCTATGTGTAGTAAATTTTGAATTTAGTGCATGCCAATAGTGTCTAGCTAGAGAAGGTCATGCTTGCTACAGGAGTGAACTTACATCAATTCCTTTCTGTGTACGAATTTTGCGTCGAATGTTGTCACATGCAGCCACCCCAATTATGCCAAGACCAGATGGAATGCCACAGAGAATGCAGATCTCACCAACAGCCTCACCATACTTGCCAAACTGGTAGCAGGGGCAGAAGAATGACAGCAGACCTGCAGGTAGATGTCAAGTAAGAAGCACATCAAGTTACTGGTAGTTAGATAAATGCCAGCAACTGTGAACACAGTACTATAGTGAAGGTGCAATTCCTTATAAAAGTCCTATATGACTCGTAAACTCACATATTGTGCAGTCATTGAAGCAGCTGCAAATTCCATTGATCCACTCACCCATGGTCAGTAACACTATTTGTAAAATGTATCTATACATAGAGAATGCATGATTGAATTGCTATGGATCTGACAGTGGCGGTATAATGTTATGTACGCCTTGTATTAACATGCAGCCTCATACATAGCATTCACTGTGGCTATAATTATAGTTACCTGTGGATTAAGCAGCTTGAGCTCAAACTCCCCAAATGATAGTATTTCGATCAGCTACACATATTCACAGAGGGATCAGCATTCTTTTATATAACAATTCTGTCGCCATGTTATGGCTTCGTGTCATGCTTCCAGTATGTAGTATACATACATATACTGTATTGTATTCTAATATATGTGTGCCTATAATACTAATATTCAAATCTAAAATGATCGATGCTATGCAATGTCATAGTGTAGTTGTTATGGTAAAGTGAATATATAAAGACCTGACTGTGTGTGTGTGTGTGTGTGTGTGTGTGTGTGTGTGTCGTGTGTGTGTATGTACAGTATTTATGTATACTGTAACATGAAACATGTACATGTACATGTAGATGTTTGGATCGTCGTATTTGAATGCATATAGCTAGCTATAAATAGCTAGCTTTAGGAATGATGGTATGTGGAGAGTGGGTATTATATGTCATTGCATTGTCTAGGGATCTGTCTTACTACTCACGAGGACAAGGACAAATTAGCTACTACATTCGTTTTCCAATATCACCACATTGATTCTTTCCTGCATACCCTTACTACTGCGAGAGAAATGGTTGGATCCCCAGTGTGCACCAAAGTGTTTGGTGGGATGCATCATGTTTGCATTGGGTAGTTCATTCCTTCTGGCAAGATCCAGTGAAATAAAATAGTAAGTGGAACAACTTTAATGCAAGGAGAGGTAGGCAAAGTCTCTCACTGGGTTAACAAAGGACAGGGTTAAGTTCTTTCAGAAGTCAGAATCAGGGCTATATATGTGTGGCAAGGATGCCACATTGGCTGCAGACTGCCATATTCTCCATCAATATTGCATGCATGAAAAATGCCATCCATGCGTATATATATACCTCACATGCTAATTTCTGGTGGATTATTATTATATAATAATACCAACAATACTGCAAGTATCTGTACAATGCAAGTTGGACATTTGGCCAGGAAGAGCTGGCTCTATACATACTTGCAGTGATGATAGTCTTCATGTTCTTTTCGGCATATAGCTACCCAGTAGCCAGCTATATACAGCAATTAGCACATCTTCACAATTGATTAGGTAATCATTGCGACCAATATTGCAACTACACGATGCATGATCAATTTGCTTAGATTAGGCAATTACATCCAGCACATAACTAGCTATTACACTGCATGTCTACATGCAGTTACAGAGCTGCACGTTTCTCCGTATACAGATGTTGGGGACGGCATTGAGGCTCTGCAGGCAAAACAAATGCTCCCTTTACTTTCACAATGGTTGAAAAAATCAGAGAAAACGAGTAACGGTAGTGCCAAGTGTATATTCCATGGACTGTTGGAAATATTCGAACATCCCACGTACACACTGATCTACGTGGACGCCTGGGGACGACGCTAATGAGCTGCAGCTGCAGCAGGACAAGGTAGCCCACACTGCCGCCATGTTTTGATGACATCGGAAATAACGGAATCCCTCGTGGTGTCTTTCGCGCGAATTCGCACACCAGCCCTAGTCTCGTTCCCAGCCCACCACTTCCGCTAACAAAATGGCTGCGGCCATTTTGTTAGCGGAAGTGGTGGGCTGGGAACGAGACTACACCAGCCCCTCCCTCCGTCGTGTGACTACAAAAATGGCCAACATTCAGAAGGGCAGCTCCTGGAAGTCGTGGATTTTTGACCACTTGCGCGTAAGTGAAACAATTGTAACCATGTCATCAGATCTAGCTCAAAGTTCTTTCACATGAAATAAATGTTGCATGTCAGTAGCTAATGTTTACAGCGCAATGAGCTGTCGTTGGTTGCATTTTATTTCCCTGCTGTATCAACTGCAAGCCAATTGGCTGATCTCATTCCAGTTTTGTTGTGTTGGACAATTGGGAAAGATAGACCTTTAGTTTGAATGGTGTGCTGCTGTTGTAAGTGACAGCAGTCACAATATTTTGGGAGTCACTGAAGCTTTTAGCAGTTGACATTTGAGTGTGTATGTGCGCCCTGACTGCATATGTTGCCCTGACTGCTTGACTTATGTATGATTGAGTGTGTATTACTCTAAACATGCAGCCTAGCTTTGGGTGGACCTACAGATCACCAGAGTCACAGCACACCTCAAAACCAAAAGGTAATGTTGCAAAGTGTCGAGGTAAAAACATTGTGAGGGGAGCAAACACGGGCATGCAGCAGTAATGGTACTGGACAACAAGATGTCACAGAAAGTCTCAGTACAATACTTAGGTACAGTAAAAGTAACAAAGAAAGCCAACGCGGCACATGCAAGCCTGTGCTACAGTGGCTTGCAAAATGGTTGTTGCGACTGTCAGTCCACTCACAACTCACCTCTGAACTATGATCTCACTTGGCACTATAACCATATTGCAAACTGTAGTAAGGTAAATACATTCATTAATATCTTGCATAGCTAAGTTGCATGTGAGTCATGCATGTGCATGCATAACAACATAGAAACCCCAATGCATTAATTCCATCATTCTTCTGCACCAAGACAAGTGGGGTTGCCCAGAGACTACTGAAGGGATGTTTGATTCTGGTTGTCAACCCTGACCTGTGATTCAGATTCATCACATTCACCTTCAATGCATTTATAGCATGCAATTGAGTAACTGTACACATTGTGATGTCTCTGTTCTTATCACTAGCTCTGCTGGAGCTCCGTAAGAAGTGGGAGGTACTGTATGGTGCTACCGCAGCATCTGCTTTGCTCGGACACAAGGTGGCCAGACTTGGGAAACGTAAGTCTATCCTATGGTACTTTTGTCTGACTGTGTCCAGATTCTGTATATTTAAAGAGCTGATATTTATTGAGATAGAAATGCTGGAAAACAATGCAAGTACTACTACAACATATATGCGCTAATGGGACCCATTTCATAGGCTTTGAATGGCTGTAACATAACTATGCAGATTGGTTGCAACATATACCTAGATTCTTGGAGTCCAGCATTCCATGCATTCAACTTTCACTCACAACTATGGTTTCTACAGTACTTTTGGACCTTTGGCCACTTGGCTGATTCAGAACAAAATGTTGCAATTTGCAGTGTAGCATATGATGATAATGCTGTAGTTGCATGTTGTGGTAGAGCATGGGAGATCCTGATACAATGTATGTATGTATGACAGTGTATGTATATGCATGGGTAGGTGTGTGCTTGTAGTGTTTGAATAGTTAGAAGGCATGAGTGGATGTAGATGTGCTGTCCTAGAATTGTTTCATCTTGCCACTCACGGTGATAGTAGCGACATCCAACATTACCATCACATTATTTCTTTCTGGCCCTGGCTATTGAAGGAGGAGTGGTTGGTTCCCTGGTGTACACCGGTGTGTTTGGTGGACTGGCTTGGGGCAGTTTGTACCTGTCAGATCCAGTGAAGCGAGATAGTTTGTGGCAAAGGGCACAGGGCAAGGTTCACTCAGTAGGTCGACTCTTGGTTGTATCAGAAGTCAAAGACTGGGCTGTATCTGCCAAGGATGCCACAGTGGATACGTTGAATGAGATATACAACAGGATATTAGAGGTAAGCAAGAATTTAAGGTAGTAAGAGTGGCTCACGTGTCGAAATCAATCCTGCATAATTTTCAGTGCAGTGGTTGATTTAGGGGCCTGAAATGCATATCTGAAGTTTGGAGTCGATTACTTCTTCCCTGAGCCAGTTATGGAAGACAGAAAAGTAGCCAAAAGGTGTTGCACTAGAGGTGTTACGTAATTAATTGATGAGACCAATGCTTATTGGCAACACAAAATCAGCATTTCCAATACTTTTTGGCTATATTCTGTACCCCATAATCAAATTATAAGCTGTTTAAGTATGTCAGCCCATCACCTACGCTGGGCTGTGCCGTTTAAAAGGTCTTCCAGGTTGCTGTCAGAGATAAACACCCTTCTAGTGATCTATGCGCAAGTCGACTGTTGCATACTCTCAAGCTAAGCCATTTTAATCTAGAAACAGCTACAACAACTGAACTCTATCGACAGCGAAGCCCGAACTGTTGCCACGTCTTCAGCGTACGGAGAACAGTCAGCCGATCTGGTCTCAGTTTACATAGTTGCTGCCCTTTGCCAACCTCTTGAGGAGGAATTCTCTTGCTTTGATTCCTGGTCCCAACATCGGTCCCTCAAATACCTGAGCCTTCAGATCGTCGCCGCTGAGTTCCTACAGAACTCAAAGTTAGCTCAAAGCCAGAACTCAAAGCCAATAGTGGACCGAATTGCGGCCATCTTGGATCTGAAGCTTTGAAGTTAAGGCATGAAAATCAATCAATTATTGGTCCGTGTCTATGTAAAGACTGAAATCAGGGGTTCTTTTCGCAGTGAAAGCATTTTAAGCACCAAAGAAGCCTTCTGGTGGTCTCTTGCAAGCAGAGCTGTATAATTATGCAGTTACAGTTTTTCACTGTATTCAACTTACTGCACACTCAGTGCTACATCAGTGTGTGGGACCAAGGTGTTGCTGGGCTATCTAGTCGGCAATGACACAAAGACATCAAATGTGATTGGTTCCATCGCAATGTACATGACAATGCGCAGGAAACTATGGCAGGACACTTAGAAAATCACATTCGCAGGTAAGATGTTGCAAAGTTCGCAACATTTAAATGAAAAGTCAGTAATGCCGCTATGCAAGCAAATATGCAAGTGTAAAGCTCTTCAACCACTTTCAGGCCTGGTTTCATTGGAACACGAACCACCTCTGTTTCGTTTATGCCTTCTGTTTACATACAAATGATGAAACAATCTGGAACCACTTCTGTTGCGTTTACGCCTTCTGTTTGCATATAAATGATGAAACAATCTGGAAAGTGGTTGTTTCAAATGTGAAGAAGTATGTAACTTGATCTTTTCAAAATTAGTGTCACATTGTACAGATGTGATGATTAAACATGGTTCTTTTCAGCTTCGGCTGTCTTTGAGCTTATTAGAATGGATATTTCAGTCTATAGTCTTGATCATATTTCCAGTCTTTTGACATTTTCTTCTGCTTTTGTCGTCTTGTGTTCCAGCATAATCGTCTTAGTTGAAATGTTGTGAATACAATACGCTATCCTGAGTAGGTTTTGTATACGAATGAAAACATTATGTAAACCGGGCCTCAGTTATATCAGTGCCATGTACGGGTGGTCTGTTGGTTGCCTTCCATTTGTCATATATTGTTATATTCAAACTTGCTGTGCATTCTGGGCAATTGGGAAGGATAACTACACCTTTGGATTTGAATAATGTGCTTTCTCACAGGACTCACACTCACCCATGTTTTGCATGAGTCCATGACATTTCCATGCATATGTGTCCCCTTACTGCATGATTGATGTACATGTAACTGAGTATGTATATACCTCTCTAAACATGTAGAAAAGCTTTTGGAGGTTCAACAGATCACCGGAGTCAGAGCGCACCTCAAAACCAAAAAGTAATAGTACACAATTTAGATGTATGTGTGCTTGCATGTGTGTGAGTGTGACTCAAAAATGCTCATACTGTATAGGCAAAGTGTGGCAATGACTGTCTACTGTATGCATCACAACTCTGTGATTCAGATTATGCTCTTTGCAACATGATCTGTACCCACTGTGAGCTGGTAACAATATCTTTGTCCTCATTGCTAGGTTTGCTGGAGCTCCGTAAGACGCAGGAGGTGCTGTATGGTGCTACAGCAGCATCTGCCTTGCTCGGACTCACAGTGGCTAGAACGAGAAGACGTAAGTCTATGCTAAAGTGTAGACTGTGTCCAGATTGCACAACTATGACTATGAGCTGATTTTGAGGTATATTTTCTGGAATAGCAGCTGCAGGCCAGGGCCTATTTCATAGCCTTTGAATAGTCAAAATATTGAATTAGTATAAATGCAGAATGGTTGCAACCAGTTTTCAGTGCAGACATCTGCCACTTGAAACTGTGGTTCCTACAGTGTAGTCTCGCGCACCAGCCATTCCTGTGGTTTCTTGGGTGGAGAGGGGGAAGGAACGTCTGGTGACTTTTGCCAGGTACTCGTGGCACGTTGGAATGCAATTATTGCGCGATGTCATAGCACATACCATAATGTCTCACCTATGTGTTTCGAGAAGGGATGGTGTGTAGTTGTGTTTCGTGCAATCGACTTAGTCAGAATGGATGTTTGTCGCTCTGTCAGTGTACGCTGAAGAGCACAGACCGGTGCAGAAAATTTCATGGCACTTCCTTGATGCACGTGGTGGCAATTCTGCAGGAGTTTGTTGGGAAGTTTGGACACCAGCATCTGAAACTCTGTTCCACCCTGAATCGTTCCTTTGTCGACCTTGTGTGTGGAATGGATAAGCCCAGCAGGCAGCACACCTCGTTGAACACCCCTGGCAGTTTACTGTAACAAAGGGAATTGCCGTTACCTGTGGGGAGACTTACAAGAACATGACTCATGCGTACCAAGTTCATGACCACCTTTTCCTGCTTCGGTCAAAGCTCCATGTACCCCATCTGACTGGCTACCCTCACAAGTACTGTCTTCAGCTCCATTACAACAACCATAGATCTTTCAACACAGCGTAGTTAGGACACGTGAGACTATTCTACTCGATCCCCAATTGCAGGTGTGACGTAACATGCTAATTGGCCACTGTGCCATCTGATTGGCTCTGCCAAGATTTTGGCATGGCCACAAGTACCTGGTGAAATTTACCAGACCCTATTTGTCTGCAATTGCACAATAGGGGAAATAGGGGCTGGCGTGCGAGACTACCTACAGTGCTTTTAGAACTATGCTCAATTAGCTGAACTTAGTCTTTGCAATCTACAAAGTGGCATATTATAATGGTGTCATACTGTATATTTTTATGCTAATGTGTTTGCACTTATATTATTCTTTCCTGTCCTGGCTATTGAAGGAGGAGTGGCTGGTTCCCTGGTGTACACTGGCATGTTTGGTGGTGTGGTTTGGGGCAGTTTAGGCCTGTCAGATCCAGTGAAACGAGATAGGTTGTGGAGTATATACAAAGTGACAAAAAAGGCAATCAGACGCAAGCTTCTATCAATATACATACACTGGAAACTAGAAGAAGCCAAAGATGCCAGAGTGGCTGCCTGTCAGTGGGCATACAACAAGATGCCAGAGGCTGTGCCTGGCAAAGATGCCACAGTGGCTGCCTGTCAGTGGGCATACAACAAGATGCCAGAGGCTGTGCCTGGCAAAGATGCCACAGTGGCTGCCTGTCAGTGGGCATACAACAAGATGCCAGAGGCTGTGCCTGGCAAAGATGCCACAGTGGCTGCCTGTCAGTGGGCATACAACAAGATGCCAGAGGCTGTGCCTGGCAAAGATGCCACAGTGGCTGCCTGTCAGTGGGCATACAACAAGATGCCAGAGGCTGTGCCTGGCAAAGATGCCACAGTGGGTTCAGTCAGTGCAGCATATCATTGGATAGTAGGGACAGGCAAAAAGTAGACTCTCAGTAGTGACTGCCATGTATAAACCATTAGCCTTGAATTCTTAGTTATCATCTTAGTCTCTAGACTGTTTATGGCATACTTATAACAGTGCCATAATATTATACGTAGCGTTCATTATGTAGATATCTTTGCATGCAGTGTTACTTGTGCTAATTAATTAATGTATGACACCATATGTGCTGTGCATATCTGTACACTGCCTGTTGGATATTCTGTTAGCTAGTACTCCACTTGCAGTGATGGTATTGGTGGTCCTCGCATTCTTTGTATATATATACTAATATTCTTAAAAGTTAATACTAGGTAAGTATTGCCAATTGCAATTGCCTGTACTGTGCAGTGATGGTAGTGCATAGTTTGTTGGACACTTCTTCATGCAAGACCTCGTTTCTTGTTTTGAGCCCTGCACACGTGTACAGGAATAGCAATATATACTTTCCAACATACTAGAACATACATACAATCATACAATAACCACCAGCATTTATCTAGCTACATATATGGACAACCCTAGTACTAGTATTGGTGTGGGTTGTGTAGTGCACAGTCACCTGACTTCTGGGCAAAATGCACTTTCATGTAGAAAGATCTATATCTCTCGTATCAGACAGCACGGTAGTGCTGTCTATGTAGGGATGGCAGTGGTTGTTTGTATGCTGTAATACAAACGAAAAGTCGCGCTACTCCTGAACAGGACCGAAAACCGGCGAACGAAGCTTACCATGACGAAGCGGGGACTAAACAGTGCACATATATAACCTTACTTAACAGCGAAGGTGCGCCTACACGTAGATAGCGCCCTCGACATTTCCCACGTTTCGTCTTCTTCTTCTTCTTATTCTTCTTTGACAGCCGTAGCGCACGAACCAGAGAGACCAGGAGAATACTTCACACACCATATTGCACCATTTTTGTCTGGCTGCATTCCTTTGTAGGTTAGAAGGCGGCGCGAGTTAGCGCGGAAGACGGCGCTTGCCACGACTCCTGCCGTGTTACTTGGCCAAGCGGGACGGACGCCATTTTCTAATTACGTAATTAAACCGGATGAAACCGGAGTGACTAGTGCCATTGTTAGCAGCTGCAGCAGTTAGCTTGCGCGCCGTTTGAAGGACTTTCGTGGTCGTGCGTGCATTTCCTCGCCACGGTTGGCTTCCGGTCGCCGTTTCTCGCTGGGTTAGCGCGGAACCTAGGTGCTAGCCCACACCTTGAGCTTCAGGATTACAGAAATGAGGTATAATGCCTGCACCAATGCCCTAAGGTTGAGACTAAGTGTGTTGCTTCAGCTTAGCTGTCCACTATAAAAAGTACAGAAACTAGAAATAATAAAATTTTTCTACAAAAATTGTAAGGCTGTAGGGATGGCATAAAAAGAACAGAAACAAGTAAAGGCTGTTACACAGTGGAGCATTAACCATCGTCCCTACATTCAAGGGTGTAGGACTATACGGTGCGACATTCTTGCATGTAGGGACCATGGTTAATGCTCCACTGTGTAACAGCCTTTACTTGTTTCTGTTCTTTTTATGCCATCCCTACATCCTTACAATTTTTGTAGAAAATTTTTATTATTTCTATCTCTTATAGATCTCTTCTACGTAATATGGTTGTAGCAACATGGCTAAGATACAAGCACATGTACGGACACTTATGTTCACTGTTCAAAGAAAGTACCAATTAATGCAAAATCATTAATTTTTGTGATGAAACCACTGAAGAGGTCGTTTAGCTGTATATTAAGCAATTGCTGCACTTGAGCTCACTCCCTGGCCATGCATATGGATTGCCCACTGATGTTCTGCACTTCATGGGCCTCTTGAGCTATATAGTGAGCACCAGCAACAGTAGTAAATATATGGGCAATCCCAAAGTGGCTGCCCTATGAAATTACACAGCAAATTAAATGCGCACTAGTACTTGTACAATGCAAATATATACTTTATTACATACAGTACCAGAAAGCACTCTTACATAAAATAGGGCATCCATGCAGATATTATATGTATACCCTATGTTGCTTTACAAGATCACCCAATTAAATCGTTGTGTGCATATGCATTCCAGTACTGTTCTTACTATTGAGCAATAGTATTCTACAAGCATAATGAATATAGAACTGAATAACTTAATATATTATGTATATACATCAGGCTACTTCCTGCAGAGGAGACATGCTTTAACTGAATAATGAAACACATGCCATGCAGTGATGACAAAGTGGATTTCTGTGATCCAGCAACAAGATCTGTCTCTTGTCAAATTGCTGTTAATTTTGCTGTCAATGGCAAGACAACCCTAATCATCCTGTGTACTTTAAATATAGCATGCTCCTGCAGCCAGTTCAGCCATTCCAAAGGGCTTATGCCCACTGCATGTACGTAGCTCAAGGAACCCTGTTCATGTGTGCACATCAGAGGGTACAGCATACAGAACATCGCACAATTTTCAAATGATTTCAGTGCACATATGCATAACATCACAGGACTGGTCTAGAATAGTGGGACAGCTCCATGCATGGTCATGACAGGAAACTAGCCAGATGTCCCATGTACAAATTTTTCATGATTGCAAACAGTTAATGCCCCCTTTCCGTTCACGTTACTCAGTTTCCATATGCGTATAAACGTGCATGAGCCACTATAGTGGCTTGGAAAATTACATATTTAAACAGATCGTCGTAGCGCAAAGCAAGCTCCTGTCTGCAATTGCTACGTATCGTTGGTAGGCTCGGATATCATACCTTCATCGGAGCACCAAGATTCTTGCCTGACAGTTTTGCGCAGCGAATCCGCGGCAACTTTCTACAAGCGGTTAGTTGCGTGGTTCACGCACGATTCCAATGCTGCAGCATCAAAATCGTACCATAACAGAACTCAACTACCGCAGTATGCTCACGGTGATCGTCAAACGGAGCCAACAAGGAAGACGGGAGGTAAAACAAACGCACGAAATGCTTTGGTGGCTCACTTGGGGAAGACGAATGGCTGAAATCTGTGGTTCAGGATGATAGAGAAGGTACCTAACTACGAGCTAATGTCCAGTCACTGTTCCACGAGGTAATCAGCTCTTCCTTCGCTAGAAGCGCTGCCAACTGCACAAATTCAAGACAGCTTCCTTCCATCAAACAAAAATCTGGGCCAGCGCAGTATCTGTTGTGAGGCTGGCACTCAACAATGAATGCTGCTACTCTGCCTGGATGCTTGATCGAATGGGTTCAGCTGTTTGTGTGCAGACTTTTGGATTCGCCAGTTTCAAGCCAAAATTCGAAGCTTTCGCCGTTTGCGTCCGCCATTTTTTCACTCAAACTGGTGACGTTTTTCTGCGTTTCTCCGTATTCTCTTTGTATACCTCAGTATAACTAAACTTTCACTTGCCTGTATCTTCTTTTATGTTGAATGTATGTCTCTGCAACTGTACAAATGAGGTAAAGACGATTCATAGAACACGTATACCAAGCACGAACAAAATCGGGAAAACTAACTACCGCGCGAACGTTTGCATATAATTATAGCAAAGCCACTATAGTGGCTCATGCACGCTAAAGGGTTAATGTTGCGACCTCTACATGTTTATTCAAGGCCCAATAAGCTTGGTAAATCTTCCTTGCATGGCTTTCTAGCCAGAAATGGAATGGCTACAACAAATTGAAAGCATTGTACAGTAGTAATGATAGAATGAGTATACTCTACTCCACCTCATTCATGACCTAGCTACAGAGCCTTGAGAAGATGGCAAAAAGAATGTGAAGGGTGCTTCCTCCACGTATATAGTATACAACCCACACTTTCTCATGGGAAGCATTGCTCGCCTGTTTTAAATTAATCCTGCACAGGGATAGTGCTACTTCTCCAATGCTTTAGAACATACAAAATCACCACCATCCTGAACTATATGCATACACAGCACTGCCATACTGTATTATCCAATACCTGCAGCTTGAACCCAAATTCTCCAAATTATCACTGCTGGTAACTATTCTCAGAATATAAGAGCAGCTTTTTAATTATTTGACACAGTTGCTAATTGATTCATTATTCTACATAATTTATAGCTTCATGTTATGCTTCCAGTGGTAACACCATTGCCATATACACTGCCTATTTATAACCCCATAGTGATTGTGCTTGTATATATTTATTATTATTATTATTATTATTATTATTATTATTATTATTATTATTATTATTATTATTATTATTAATATTAAAGTGACAAACAGCATGCATGCATGCAGAGGCTGCTCAGCCAACAGAGGAGGCTTGATCATTGTACACACAAAACACAAAACACATAAGAGTCTGGTACATAGATTATATGATGCCAGTTAGTTAAAGCATGGGTTGATGATCGGTCATGAATTGGTGTCAATTCAATATGAAGTGATGTCTAAATGAATAAAACTGAGTAAGGAGGTATACAATATGGTTGTCATAATTACATAAAATGTACTTGATTTCGTCCTGTCAGGGTCAGGGTCAGGGGATCATTATTTAGACTTGGGAGCCTTTAGCCATAGGCTATTCTCCCAGGCGCCCAGTAAAGAAACGGGGAAAAGAAAAGGGAACACAGTACAAAACAAAGCAAAGAGACAAAATGATGTAAAAGTAAAGACATGCATGGAGGATTTACATTGTTGGGTTCATTCAAGCAGTTATAAAAATATTAAAATGGAAAATAGATCATGACTGTGCATGCACATAAAGGTCAGTCCAGGAGGAAATCTTCGCACTTGGCAGAGAAAGCCTGGAAATTTTTCGTCTCGCGGATGTTCGCAGGGAGTGATCTCCACATAGAGGCGCCAGTAAAACTGAATGACCTATGACCTAAAGATGACCTTGTGAGTGGGAGGTTGAGTTGACAAGAAGAGTACGACTGAGTGTGATGAGAGGAGTTTGGACCAGAGAAGAGCAGAGATAGGTAGGACGGACAATGGGAAGAGAGGCACTTGAAGACAGTCTGGGAAAGATGAAGCTTCCTGTAAAGTCAGATGATAAAAATTGATAGATTTGTTTATGACTATACTGAAATATATATATGTGTTAATATATGTACAGTACATGGTTTACATGTGGACATGAGTTTGCATAGTGTGTTGTGTATGGAGCTTAGATGTGTGGGCATGTGCGGTATGCACATTTGCGTATATTGTGTACACATGCCTTCAATGATGTACATGATGTGCCTAAAGCACACACACAACACACACACACACACACACACACACACACACACACACACACACACACACACACACACACACACACACACACACACACACACACACACACACACACACACACACCTTCTTCCTTCTTCCTTTTCTCTGCACTTACTCACTGAGCAATACAGGCCACGTGTAATAACTTAATGTCCATAGGGCTCGGCTGGCAAAGATATGGCTTTTGGTTGATAAATAATTATACTCTATAGTATAGTGGGAATGTTTTGCTAGGTTAGATGTTCACAATGTTTGCGATGCGTCCAATTTTGTGTAATTTTCACTTCACGAAGATTTCGCAGATGCACATGTCTTTTGTTTGCTGTGCTGCTACATGTGCTGAAACTGCTAACAGGCACAGTGTGTGCCTTGAAGTCTTCTGCGGAACATTCCCAACCACCTTCCTGACCTTTAGTATCGCTTATATACTCAGTAGCGGAAGTAGAGGAAGCAGCAATTTCTGCTTCCTCTGGCATACTGCAGCTCTTAACCTACATTTGATATGTCCTTGTAGACATGGCAGCCTCTATGTAGCTTTCAGTTGGGTAGGTGGCTCAGAGTGTCTTACCAGTACGTGCAACTGTACATTTTGCATACCTGTGAAAATAACTCTTTGGTCATCTTTCAAAATATGATTTGAAAAAGGCAAAATGTGCAGTATAAAATCATAATAATATTGGCAATTGCACAGTTAAAACCATGGAATAATTCACTTTGCATGAACTTGTGAAATGTTCTTCTAAGACATTTACCTGCTGTATGGTAGTACATGTTTGCCTATCCCGTGTTTGCATGGTTGTGCTATAAGTGTGCATTGCACGAGGATCGAACCTGTTGGTCAGCAGTGTACACATAATTATTCAAAGGTCAACTTGGAGAAACTTACTAGTACTACAAGTTCTAGCACTAAGGAACTGAAACTCTGAATCAAGAATGCAATGATGTGGCTAATGAAGAAATGTGTATCTGTCATTATATAGAGTAGCTCCATGTGTCTTCATTAAATTTGTAATCAAAATGTGCACATTTGTGTGACCTGGCTACTATCCAACAAGGTATATGCCAGATCCAACCAAAATAGAAAACACAAAACTACACACAACGTTCGTGGTCTAAAAACCTGTCACAGTGTGCGCATGTAGCAGGTTTCAGAACAGAGGACAGTTTCCGTGTGAACACAACAAGATTAGTGGGGAGATAAAAAATGGAGCAAATTGTACCACTGCATGCAGTTTGTGACTGTTTGTGGCTGAGCAAGGTGCATAGCTTTCCATTGCTACAGAGTTTAAATGTGTATGGATAAGTAAGTTTTGGAGGAGTGGTTGTCGATCACCCATTACATTTTGTACTGGTGTCCTTTACCTTATTCACGTAGGACTATGAGTACATAGCTTGCACTGTATGTCTGTTGTTAGTGGTGGTGTGTGGTTGAATGAGGGCTAGTAGGAAACAAACAATTGCAGCTAAAAGGAAGACAGAGAAGCATAATTATTCAAGGACTCAAATTTGGACCCACTAACTCATTAACTGCTTTTTGCGATAATGGGCGCTAACAGTGTACCCCGGTCTGATTTTCCTTCACAATGTAAATCAGCTTTCCAATTCAATGGTAGAGCCTTTATTTTAAGTACTACTTTCCATTGACTGCATAGCTTCATAGACCATCTATACCCTTAATTGCATGCACAGGTTTTAATGGCTACTGCTAGATTTTGCTAGTTTAATACTGAAGTGTAATGATACAGCACCCACTATCAGTATTACAGTAACATGGAGAACAAGGTTATGGTACTATATGGTACTTTGTCTGGTACGTACGTCCATATATGCATGGTTAGCGCTAGGCTTGTGCATTTTATATGTAGTGAGATGAACACATGCATGCGCACCACATTCAATTGACATCATGCATAAATGATGCACAGGCATTGCTCCATTCACAAGAAAGTATGATTAAATACACACTTTTGCTATCATGAAACCATTTAAGAGGTCATCAAGTAGCTGTAGCTGCAATTAATTATAGCTGTTTATCCTCATTCCCTGGCCATGGACTGCCCACTGATGTCCTGCACTTCCTGGGCCTCTTGAGCTATTGCGCATGGTGCACAGAAGTAAACAGTCAGGCAATCCTGACATTGGTTGCCCTATGAAATGACAAAGAATATAACTGCACTAGTCTGTCATTGCAATACAAATGCAATAAACACTACGTACATATCAGTTGTAACTATAGTGAATAAGCAGCTGTTTCTTGGGCAAACGTACACAATGTAGCAGGAATTCAAGCAGTTTATTTGCATTTGCACAAGCGCTTTATCAATGAATGCCAGTGTGCATTTGTACAAGTTGTACAAAAAGTGCATGCAAGTGCTTTGAATTATGTTTTGGACAGCTGCTATAAGAGGTTTTAACATGCAGTTAATGTTAGTATAAAATTATGTATGCCAGGAGGTAAAACACACTCCTATAGAGTGGAGTATCCACATACTATATTCTGTACAGTGCATGCTGCCCTGCTGCAGTGTGATCTTCAAGGACTCATGTACTCAACTATAACTGCAGTAGCTATGTGTATTAAAATTTGATTTTAGGGCATGCCAATATTTCCTAGCTATACAAGCCATGCTTGCTACGCGTAACTTACATCAATTCCTTTCTGTGTACGAATTTTGCGCCGAACAATGTCACGTACAGCCAGACCAAATATGCCAAGAACAGACAAACTACCACAGAGAATGCAGTTATGACCAACAGCCTCAGCATTCTTACCAAACTGGTAGCAGGGGCAGAAGAATGACAGCACACCTGCAGGTGGATGTCAAGTGAGGAGCACATCAAATTACTGGTAGTTAGATAAATGCCAGCAACTGTGAACACAGTACTATAGTGAAGTGCAATTCCTTATAAAAGTCCTAAATGACTCGTAAACTCACATATTGTGCAGTCATTGAAGCAGCTGCAAATTCCATTGCTCCAGTCACCCATGGTCAGTAAGACTGTTGATTAAAGGTATCTGTATGATGTATACGTGTAGAGTTTGCATGATCGAATTGCTATGGATCTGACAGTGGCAGTATATGTTACTATGCAGTGCACATCAGCTACATAGCTTGTATATATCTCACTGTGACTATAGTAGTTACCTGTGAATCAAGCAGCATGAACTCGGACTTCCCACGTGATAGAGCTCACTTCAACTTTATGCACTCACAGAGGGAAAAGTGTTCCTTTTATATATGCCCAGGCACCCTGATATTGTTTTGTTGTTATATGTGGCTTCATGGCATGCTTTCAGTAGTATGCATAATCTAACCTATATTATACCCTAACCAGTGTGAGTGCAAAATAATAATTATTCAAATCTAAAAATGGTGCTATATTGTGTCATAGTGCATTATTATATTGCTATGGTAAGGTGTGCAAGGTCCTGACAATGTGTGTGTATGTATGTACGTGCATGTGTAAGTAGATGTTTAAACTGTCAGATTGAAGGATTAGACACATGCAATGGCATGTGGAGAGTGGGTATATACGGCCGGCACTGTGTTGTGTAGGGATCTGTCTTACTATATACTCACAAGGATAAATAATTATTATAGTACTATATACTCATTGCTATCTATTATGTTCCAACATTAGCACCACATTGTTTCTTTCCTGCCCTCACTATTGGAAGAGAAGTGGTTTTGTTCTCTGCTGTGTACTGAAGTGTTTGGTGGGCTGCAGCTGGTTTGAGGAAGTTTTATTCCTCCTGCAGGCAAGATTCATTAAAGTAAGTCAGCATGTGAAGCACCTTCAGTGCAAGATAGCTATAGGTAAAATTCTGAGACTTACTACCTATACTGGAAGTTAACTGTGAGCTAAAGCTATCTTAAATTTGAAAACAGCTACCTTTAAGATGACTTTCAAGTTTTAATTTTTACTTATAGGTGAGCAGTACTTTGTTCACTTTAGTGTGTATATACTGTGAGCTAAAGCTAACTTTAATTTGAAAACAACACCTTTAAGATGACTTTCAAGTTTTAACTTTCACTTATAGGTGAGCAGTTTTAGCATGTATATGTTACATACTGTGAGCTAAAGTTAACTTAAATTTGAAAACAACACCTTTAAGATGGCTTTCAAGTTTTAACTTTCACTTATAGGTGAGCAGTTTTAGCATGTATATGTTACATACTGTGAGCTAAAGTTAACTTAAATTTGAAAACAACACCTTTAAGATGGCTTTCAAGTTTCAACTTTCACTTATAGGTGAGCAGTTTTAGCATGTATATGTTACATACTGTGAGCTAAAGTTAACTTAAATTTGAAAACAACACCTTTAAGATGGCTTTCAAGTTTCAACTTTCACTTATAGGTGAGCAGTTTTAGCATGTATATGTTACATACTGTGAGCTAAAGGTAACTTAAATTTGAAAACAACACCTTTAAGATGACTTTCAAGTTTTAACTTTCACTTATAGGTGAGCAGTACTTCATTAGCTTTAGTGTGCAAGTATATACTGTGAGCTAAACCTCACTTAAATTTGATAACAACTACTTTTAAGATAACTTTCAAGTTTCAACTTTCACTTATAGGTGAGCAGTTTTAGCATGTATATGTTACATACTGTGAGCTAAAGTTAACTTAAATTTGAAAGCAACACCTTTAAGATGGCTTTCAAGTTTCAACTTGACTTATAGGTGAGCAGTATACTTCATTAGCTTTAGTATATACTGTGAGCAAAAGCTAACTTAAAGTTGGAAACGACTAGCTTTAAGATAACTTCTAAGTTCCAACTTTCATGCACTTATATAGGTGAGCAGCATATTCTTGCACATAATTATGCATACTATAGGCCTATACACCTGACACTGCATGTGCATGCAGCATGCAAGGCCATGCAGACATTCAAGTGCACAATAAAATAATCAAGCAAACAAAACCTCAAAAAAAACTAACTATGCAACTCCATGGCAGATTACAAGCATACATTTAGAGAATTGGAAATTGGGATTGTATAAGAGACCATGTGGATTATATTTGTGCATTTTAATAATAATATTATTATACTAGCATGAAAGCCTGCCTTCAACGGGCTTTCCTGCTATGACGTGCCGACGAAGGCTACCTGGCACCAGCATGTTGACGCCAGCACACGGACAATGGCTACTCAGGGGACCGGCACGTTGACAACAGCTGTGTCGGTCCCAGCACATCATCTATGGCAAATCTGAGACCTTTTTCATGTCAAAAGCCGGTACATTGCATGGCAGTGCATCATACAGACTGACAATGATTGGAGTATACAAAAAAGGCAAATGAACATAATACTGTAACTGCAGTAGTTCCAATAGTGCTTAGGTGTGAAGAGTAAGAGTTAAAAGTCGTTTGTAGCTATTGGGCATAGAAGGCATGCAAACACCTTACTTCAAGTGCTCATGCCCCTGTTGCAAGTGACCCTCAGGAGGTGCAGACTCCTCAATTGTCTCTGCACCAATAGACCTTGTGCTAGTGCATGGTCGTAGAGTCACCCTAAAGGAGCCAAGCAGGTAGCAAACCCCAAGTGCACAAGTCCCTGTATTAGCTGGTCAGGAGCTGCAGCTATATCTTTAAAGAGCACTCTCTTTGTTGTATTTCCCAGAGGCCATGGAGCTTTGCATTTGGGCATGATCACTCAGCATGCTGCCCAGGCAAGGCTGAAAATAGTTGCTTTCTGTCGGTCTCTGCAATGGCAGCTGCTGTAACTGGTGCATTCAGGCTCACCTTCTGTCTCCTGTAGCAGTTCACTCCGCGCGGTTCTCTGGCAACAGAGATGATGGCAACGCAAGATGGCTTCGTTATTGGGGAAACATGGCCGCTGCCCTTTGGCTCTCGTGCTTGGCTCTGCGCTGTTACGGCAATGCTGGTTGTTGGTGTGTGTGTGAGACGAACACATGTAGGCCACCATAGAGCTGTATATATATGTGTGGAATAGATACCACATTGGTTGTAGACTGCCATTCTTTATCAATATGGTGTGCTTCAAAGTATTGTGTTTATATACTTCACATGCTAGTTACTGGTGTATTATTATACCAACTATACTGCACGTATAAGTATCTGTACAATGCAAGGTGGATATTCTGCCAGGATGAGCTCTACTTGCATGCATGCAATGATTGCGGTCTTTATGTTCTTTATGGTATTTTAATTATTAACACATTTTGCAAGTGATTAGGTGAGTATTGCAAACATCTCTATCATGATCAAATTGCTTGGATGTGCCAATTGCAGCACATACTACATATAATGGAGCTAAGCGTTCCGTACTCTTGGCAGCATTTTGTATTCTTGGCTGTGCTCTGTATTCTTAGCAGCGGTTAAGGGTTCGCGCTGCCAAAGGTAGAAGTGGCATATACCAAGAGGACACACTCTAGCTGTATACTTACACAGGAGAAAAGGGTTTAGAAAAAAGTAGAGACGAAGTGGAGCAGTGTTGCTTTTCCATGGTTACTGCAGCTAACTAAGTAGCTAACAAGCAAGGTGTCAGGATGTTACTGAGGCTCATAGGCTAACAAATGCACCCTATACTGTACGTAGTTTAATACTGGCTGAAAAATCAGAAAAAAGGAGTAACAGTAGTGCTTAGCATTGCATGGTGTGCTGGGAAATATTTGAACACCCCTGCATTAATGTGGACATCTGGCACCAGGCTAATGAGCTGCAGCTGCAGGACCAGTCTGACATAATCCAGACTCCTCTCCTTCCTCCATGCTTTCGATGCCATCATCGGAAATGGAACAGGAATTCCCCTTATGGCATCGTCCAATTAAAGTTGTTCATAACCTACTAGTGTATGAATGTCAGTAATCTTGTTTAAAACCAGCAAAGAAATTTTATCATTCAGTATGGTGAGTGCAAGTGTAAAATGTGGCCCAAATTAAACCATTCCAACCAAGCCAAACTTAATCAGGTCCAATGTAGACAAGTTATATATACGTAACTGTAAGTGGATGCTTGTCAGACTGGAAATGTTAGGGATAATACGTATATGTGGAGAGTGAATATAGCTGTATTGTCCGGGGAACTCATCTATGATCCAGAAAATATTTAACATTGACCAATCATGTAAAATTGCAGCATTGTCACCACATTGCATCTTTCCTGCCCTAACTATTGAAAGAGGAATGTTTGGTTCCTTGGTGTACACCATCATCATTGGATGGGTTTGGAGCAATTTATGCCTGTTAGATCCAGTAAAAAGAAAGCTTGTTTGTGCAATACCTTCATAGTAAGGCCACAAAAGGAAATCAGATGCAAGATTGTATCAAAATTGAGAGGCAGGGCTCGAGCAAAAGTCAGAGAGAAGGCTGTGTCTGTCAGACATGGCACTGTGACTGCAGTTCAGGCAATGCATCATTGGATACTGTGTATGTGCCAGGGTATTAGAGACAAGCAAAAGTCTCTTAGCAGTGACTACCATATATGAACTATCGTGGATTGAATTCTTAGTTATCAGCTTAGTCTATAGACTTTTGTGGTATGCTTGAAATAGCCATATCCTTACATGTAGTGTTACTGGTGCGCTGGTAAACGAAATGTGTTATACCATACTTCTGGGTAAACATGTACACCCTCAACATTTTTCGGACGTTATGTCTTATCTTCTTACATGTAGAAAATGGCTAAGGTACACACACAAATGATGTACAGGTATGTTCACCCTTCCAAGAAACTATCAATTAATACAGCAAACATTTGCAATGAAACCACTGAAGAGGTCATTTAGCTGCAGTTGTATTAGTATGCCATCACTCCCTGCCCATGGACTGCCCGCTGATGCTCTGCACTTCCTGGGCCTCTTGAGCCAGTGAGCAACAGGGACAGCAGGTGATATATGCACAATCCAGAAAGTGGTTGCCCTATTTCATAAAGTACACAGCAAGAATGCATGACTTGTGCACTTGTTTATTGCCACAGTGCAATTGTAATTTAAATATACAATAAGTACAGTACCAGCAAAGTACTCATATAAAATGGTTTCATCCAGACATAGTAATTATGCATATGCATGGTCAATTCAAGACCACCCAACTAAGTTGCTATATATAATAGCTATGTGCATTTAAATTTGTTGCATGCACAAATTTGCCTAGACTTTGTTATGCTTATACTGCAGTACATGAGCATAACTTCACTCAGAGCTTACGTACGTCAATTCCTTTCTGTTCACGGATTTTGTAGCGAATAAGGAAGCGTGCAACCAGGTAATATGGAGTACAAGCAGACACAAGGCAACAGAGAAGGCAGTTGTCACCAAGAGCCTCAGCATTTTTGCCAACCTCATAGCAGGGGCAGAAGAATGCCAGCAGACCTGCAAGTAGATCAAGGAGCACAATGAGTTGAATATACTATGATATATTATAGTTCATGAAGTGCTAGCAGCTGTAATGTATAATTATGCTGTACACAAGTTGATAAACTCACAAATGCAGCAGTCATTGAAACATCCACAAACACCATTGCTCCATTCTCCCATGGTTAGTAAGACAGCTGTGTATGTGTACAATGTATATATCCACGTGTAGAATCTGCAAGATTGAATTGTAATTGTACTTGTACAGTGCATGGATGGCAGAAAAAGCTCAGAAACAATGAGGATAGTGTGCTGTGTTGCTCATGTGGCATTTTGCGGAAATGCTACAATTGTGCAGATGCATTCTTACCACTGCACAATAATATTCTTAGACTACAGTAAGTACTGACAGAACTGAATAATGTACATATATGTCACGCAGGCTATACTTTCTGCAGAGGAGACATTGCTTTTACACAAAAATTTACTCAAGTGATGATAATGAGCATAAAACACACAAATATGCAGCCATGCATGCATGCATGCAGCAATGATGTGAATTTCTGCGATCTGCAACAGAATATGTCTCTTGTCAGTTTGCCATAAATTTTGCTGTCAATGGTGAGACGATCCTATATCCTTCATAATTTATTCACCTAAATGTAGCATGCATGCTCCTTTACAGCCTACTTAGCCACTTATTACTGAAAGACTGTGCCTAGCTTGAGGGGCCCTGGTTCATGTAGAAGGTTTGGTTATATTTAGCATCTTCTGGTGACGGTTGTGTCACTGTCAGGTAATCCTACTGAGGGATGAGCTGAAACAGGTGAAACTAAATCGAGGAGTAGACTACATCATTGCAACTAGCATTGACCTTTATGTGTTTATCCAAGGCCAAAAGAGGCTTGGTAATTCACCCTTTGTTGAACAACCCTTTACTGCTTTTTAATCAAGAATGGAGTGCCTACAACAAATTGATAGTATAGTGTAGTAGTGAGACAGAATTATGCCTCCATTTCACCTCATTTGTGAACTTGCTACAATGAATGTATGAAGAATTATGAAAATGACAGAAAAGAAGAATGTCAAGGGTGCTTTCTTTACTGTATAGTATACAACCCACACTTTCCTATTCAAGGCATCACTCGCCAGTTTTTTAAGCCTGCACAGGGATGGTTATACTAATCCAATGTTTATAGAGCATAACATACAAAAAACACCACCATCCGTACATACACAGCACTGTGATATGTATAGTCCAACACCTTCAGATCAAGCAGCTTGAACCCGAGCTCTCCAAATAATCACTGTCAGCAACTATTCTTACAATAAGGAAACAGCCTCTTTTTTATAAAGCAGTCCTTATATTGATTCACTGTTCCACATGGCTTCATGTCATGTTCCGGCTGCACCAATACTGGGTATGTGGTGTGCATGCTCCCACCACATACACATGCATACACACTCACGCACACACACCTTCCATGCTGTTGATACTCCCAAGGGAGTGAGTGATACAGGCCAAACACACGCACACGCACACACACACACACACATGCACACGCACACGCACACGCACACAATGGGGAGGTGAGAGGAAGGAAGGATAGAGAAGAGCCCATGGAATGGTTAACAGTTCTAGGAAGAATTAAGCTTTCACAGATCTCTAGAAGGCACTTCAGTTGAACTCAAGTGTTAGGTCAAAGACCATCACAATGAAGCTGGGCAGTTCAGCTTCTTTGTGATGATCTTTTATCTACTGTACCACTAGTGCCACACTGCATGTTCATTTATACACCATGTCATCCTTGGCAATAAGTTCAAACATGCAGCATGAATAAGAAATAAATATTGCACTGTTGGTGGGTATGGAGAAACTAGAACTATATGACTTAATTGCGATCAGCAGCCATGCACTAGTATTGCACAATTAACCCATTCAAAGCTGCTAAGGTTATAATGGAAATTTCTACAAATGATGTGATGATGATCAATGGCTTCACGTGTTTAGCACGTTCTTCAATTGCATTTTCAGCGCACACAAGTCATAATCCTTGTATAAATGTTACACAAAATGGGACATGTTTGCAGCTAGCTCTATGGTTGTATGCATGGTTATAATATAATAGGTATGCACTGCATGCATAAGGATTGCTTTTGCTGGTCAACAGATACTGCATGTCCATGTACACAGGGACTGGGGTCAGCCTGGAACAACCTACTAGCACTCACATGTCGTGGAACTCCTTGGGACATCATCGTCATAATTAATTGCCATTCAACACTGCTAAGAGTCTCAACCCTGGTATTATGGTATAATGCCGGCTTCACTGTACATGTACTATTTTCAGTTCCTATATAAAATGTGCACAAACACATAATATTTTTCTTAAAGCACAACAAGTTGATCTAATTAAATTATAAACAATTTACAACATACGTAACACATACGTATAATATTATACATAGAAGCATACGCAAAGAGTTGTACATGTTTAGTTCCTGTATACGTAGTAATGTGTAAGGGGCATACAACATAGTACACAGTTATAGTTGCTACCAAATAGTACTAGTCCTACACATTTGCAGTCAAGAGGGCTACAATTATAGTGAGAGCTAACATGGTGAGCTCATTCCCAATTTGGTTTCAAATTCAAATCTTAGAAACTTCTGTGACTCAACAAGCAGCTTCCTATTGTGGTGCCGCATCACTTCCACCACTGGTGCTATAGACCACATAACCATACATCACCAAATGCCAACACATGCAATGTTATACACTGGTACATGATGGGCTCATGCATGGTTGAACCAGGAACAAGTGGGCCAGATAATACACACTGCTCTCCAGTGCAATGCTATAGGCTGCAGCTTTGTGGACACTAAGGAACACATGCAGCAGTCCAGCCAGTGGGAGTAAGCCAGTCATTCCACTATGACAACTCATTCTAAATCAGGTGCATACTGTAGTGGTCATGGCACTCCCCGCGACCATTTAGCTGTACACTTTATAAGTGCTAAGGAGACTACTAGAGAGCTACTTTCTTCTTCATGTGGAACAGAGGCTATTTCAAGATCTTGTAGGACTTTCCAGAAATAGGCCTCAATCCCAAGAGTGCACACAGCCCTGCATGCCACTGAGCTGGTGGACATTAAGGAAAGCACAGCAGTTTCTTTGGAGTTGAGGGGAGGGGGAGAGGCTGCAAGGTGTGGAGTGCATGTGCGCATGGGAGGTTGTCTGAGCTAGTGTCTTGGAGCACCCACTGCCTAGAATAGTTTTCTGATATGTCTCCACTTGCAATGATGGTGGTCCTCGTGTTCTTTATGGTAGCAATTATGCAGCACATGCACTTTTTGAGGTACACACAAATTAAAAGGCCGCTATTACAACTTGTGCTATAATTATGTGTTCAATAAAATTATTTGGATATAACCCAATACAGAAAATATGTAGCAAGTTGTAATTGGCACAGCAGCACAATCATATACAATTAAGAAATTAAGAAAACATAATTATATGTATTAACAAAAGTGGATAGCAAGCCTGTAGCTATGTGGTGTGAATGCAACAAGCCATATATAAGTGGTTAGGACCACTTTGTAATATCTGCTGTATATTGTTATGGACAAGTATGAGGCACATTAGCAAGATAACTAATGGTACCATGCATGCTGCAATTTTTGACCATTTTTGGGCAAGATGCACATGCCCCCCTATTTGCATTGCTGTATTATGTATAGCTATAGCTAGCTGAAGACCACTCCGTGCACACAACTTCAACTCTCATCAATCCCAAACTAATTCCTATAATTATGCTGCCAAGGGCATTTCTATGCTCAAGCACTCTGCACGAGCATGCTTTTGTTAGCATTGTATGTAAAAACATATTATATACTGAACCAGTTCACATAATTATGCCATATTCATGATCAGTTCTACTATGGGATGTACTTTGATTCATTCCACAATCCATGCAGAAAAAATTTTACATATGATTTTAATGTGAAGAATATTGATAAGCATATAATACTTCTACTTGTAATTGCTACATTTATGTTACTCATTTGGAATTCTTTGCCATGGCAGCTTCCTATAATAGCTAGTCGTGCACTTTGCACTGCATGTACTATTGTGTACAGCAAGTTCACAAACAACATAATCATGATATAAATCTTGCATTCAAATGATGCATGTGCAGGTATTTCGCCATTCATAAGATTAAAACACAAAAAACATCTACGTAAGAGGTCCGTTTGCTGCAGTTGTCTGCCCTCATTCCCTTGCCATGGAATGCCCACTGATGTTCTTCACTTCCTGGGCCTCTTGAGCCAGTGCGCACGGGGGGAGGCAGTAAACATATAGACAATCCACACATCGGTTGCCCTATGAAATTACACAGTTAAGTGTACGTATTTGTTTATCAATACTCTCACTGTGTTATTATTAAATAATTATAACAGAATATACCAGGGTCAATACTAAGCTATAGATGTATAAAAGTTTCCCAGTAATTTAAACAAGGATGTACCTAGCTAGGGATGCAAGGCGCAGTGTCACCACTCTGTAATAATAAGACAAAATATATATGGAAAATGTTGAGGTCACTTTCTTTAGGAGCATGCACTTTTGCTTGGAAGTAGCACAGCCAACACTTCCCCACAGGTATAGGCTACCATACTGAATAGCTCTATACTTTCCGTTGTAGTACGCTAAACAGCATACAAACACCCACTGCCATTCATACTACTGCACTGGGTCTGCTGACTGATATATTATAGTTCTACCTGCAGTGTACGTATTTGAAGGCATTGCAGACACATTATTACCTAGGCATGCAGCTAAAGCTATGTTTAGTACAAAAGCATATCTTCGGTCAGTGCCTACATCAATTCCTCTCTGTTCGCGGATTTTGCGGCGAAGAACTCTGCGTACACCCATACCAATTATCCCAAGAACAGACAGACTGCCCCAGAGAAAGCAGCTGTAACCAACAGCCTCAGCATTTTTGCCAAGCTGGTAGCAGGGGCAAAAGAATGACAGCAGACCTGGAGATTGAGAAGCACAATATATTGTACTCCGGTAAATGCCATCAACTGTAAGCACAATTTGCACCTCCCATGTATGTCATGTATGATATGATGATCTCACAAATGGTCCAGTCATTGAAACAGCTACAAATTCCATTGCTCCAGTCACTCATGGTCAGTAAAACTGTAAATTTATCCACTTATATAATATAATGTCTACACAATTGAATTACGTAGGTATTCACATGCAGAAGGGAATGGCTTCCTTTTATATCAAGCAGCATGCACTGTATTGTTTTGTTCCTCTATAAGGCTTCATGTTATGGTTCCGGTAGTACTGTGTATATGATCATGATGGGATTATTCAATTGACAGAGTGCTCACATAATATTACAACTGGAAGAATTAAGATTTGTATCCTGAACATATGCCTGTCTATACTGGCCTGCAATGAGCTGTATCTGTGCATATGTTCATGGATGTGCACACACACACACACACACACACACACACACACACACACACACACACACACGCACACTCACGCACACTCACACACACACGCACACACACACACACACACACACACACACACGCACACTCACGCACACTCACACACACACACACGCACACACACACACACACACACACACACACACACACACACACACACACACACACACACACACACACACACACCAACCTCAATACACGTGCATGCGCACACGCACATTATATGCAACCTTGTGTGTGGCTGCCCTGGCCTGTGCATGTATTGACATATATGGATCTGTTGATCATAATACATGCACATGCAGTTAACGTTAACCAGGCCATATTGCAGTATTCCTAGGCCTTATCTCAACCCATTATGGTATAATGAAAGTTGGGCTTCATTGCACGTGCACCATTTCCAGTTCAATTATACTAACATTAATGCACATTATGCTCAAAGAACAACACATTGACCAAATTACATGGTAAAGTTTCAACATAACACAGAAAAGCTCAAAAGGGTGTCCATGTTTGTCCCTGTAGTAATGCGTATGTTACATACAGCACAATAGATACAGCTGCTACTGTATCAAAATTAGTCCTATATTTGGTCAGAAGTAATAGTGAGAGCTAAAATGGTGAGTTCATTCCCAGTTTGGTTTCAAATTCTAGTCGAAGAAATCTTTGGGACTTGGCAAGCAGCTTCCTGTCATGGTGTCGCATCACTTCCACCATTGGTACTAGAGCACATAACCACACAACACCAATCACCCACACATACACTGGAACATCACCAAGTGATGGTTGCACGCTTGAGGCAGTAAGTGAGCCAGAAGCATTCACTCTGTTCTCCAATGCAGCGATGTAGGCTGCAGCTGCATGGACGATAAGGAGCACAGGCAGCAGTCCAACTCCCACCAGCCAGTGGGAGTACGCAAAACGGTACAGTCTCCACAGTGGTGTCGCTCGGTGGATGAAAAGGAGGGCAAGAATGAAGGCACACAGTGACAGGAATATGGCACTGAGGGACTGAGCAAGGATGAGCTCTGGAGCATACACACCCTGCCAGCCATTCCACTCCGACGACTCATTCCTGTTTCCCAAGAGAGGGTGGCAGTCACCGGTTAACTCTGCTGCAGTCATATTGCTGCTGTTACGACCTGAGACGAGCACACTGCAAAAGTTTCCAAGGGTGAGAGCAAAAAGCAGTAGAGTGACACAGGCAGTAGGGACAAATGCAATGGAGAAGTACACCAAGAACCTCCATTTTATTGGCCAAGTCCATTTGTTCTTGTCTGGCATTGCTGACTTGATGCTCTCATCAATTGGTATGGATGAAAGCCATATCGAGAGTATTGGCAGTGTGATGAAGAGAAGATGGAACATGTGGCTGCCAGAAAGTGGAGGAGGCAGGAACAGCAGTGTTGCCAAGATCATCAGTAAAGAGAGCAACAATGATAATCCTACTGAGAAGAGCAGGGCATGCCTTGTGGTGCTGAGAATGTGGCGTGATTCAGAGATTAATGTAATGACACTCAGCTCAGCATGACGGGGCATGGTGCTCTGGCACGTAAGGGTGTTCAGCTGTACAGCCAAATCCATGGCCACTCCACCTGACTCTGGACTGAGCTCAGACCCAATATACTCACCATGGCCAGGTTGTGTGGAGTAAAGGTCCGCCAGACAATCCAGGTTGCTCCCTCCTGGAACGAGTCCCAAACTGAGGTTGGCCTGGGCATAGCTGAGCAGGTTTGATGGGTTCCATGCGTTACCAATGGCAACTACTACCTCCCCATACTCTTGCATAACCTTGATCATTTCCTGAATGGCATGTGGTTGACAGTCGGTGAAGAGTGGAACAAGTAAAGGTACATTGTCCACATCTCTAAGGTGAGGTCGAATGCGGGTAATGCCTTTGGGCAGTCGAGCACGCATATAACTTGTGTTTCCGTGAAGGATGTTGCTGAGACTGGAATCACTCGAGCTATGACTGAGCATAGACAGCTCATCTGTATCCATGGGTTTGCCATCTTCTCCGTCCTTGGGAATAGCCTTGTCATCCTCTGCAAGAGAAATGTGGCAGTTCCATCCTGTCTCTAAGCCCATTCTTTCGGAGAAAATATTCTCTCGTAGCTCGCTCTCAGCAGAAAAGTGCACAAATCGAATGCCAGCCTTGCTTAAATCCTCCACAAGGTTGACAATGTCGTAATAGGGGTGATACTGGAGGGAAACCATCCCTAAGAAAATCTGCTCATTTTGAAGCTGGAACAAAGAATCAGCTGACATGTTCTGGCCGTGCTCGTTTCTGTTGAGTAGAGCGCTTTGGAGAGAATCTTCTGGTGTGGTCTCTTCTGCAATCAATTTGTTGAAAGGGACGAAGATACTTGCATAGTGGGAGAGCTGAGAACAGTCCACATCGAGCACAGGCTGGTAAGACAGAATAACTGTATGTGCTAGGAGACTGTGACGAGTGTAAAACTCCTTGATGCGTCTCCTTTCCTCTATCCCAAGTGGCAGCAGATCAGAGCCATCCCAAAAGTCTTTACAGCAGGCTACCGCAAAGTCGGCATGACTCCGGCTCATGATCTGGCAGTGATTACCATCCTTCTCAAACAGTAAAGTTGACAGCATGTAAGGAACAGAGCCTACCTCTTTACGAGTGCAACTCCACAGTTGTGACACTCGGCTACTTGGTTGCGCAGGAAAGGCACTCTCACACATAAAGGGACAGATAGATAGATTGTTCTTACTGCCAGGCTGGAATGCAGTGGTGGCATAATCAGTGACCCCTATTCCAACTCCAAGTGAACACATGCAATCAGTGGCTCTGAGCTCTTGCAGTAGTGATGCTGACATTGTTTCTGCTGTAGTCAGGTTTAGCTCTTGAGTGACATGAGACAAGAGGATGCTACTGAGGCCAACAGCTTTCAATGAATCTATAAAATCCGTCCAGTTCCTATCATTAAAGAAGATCTCGTCGGGCTCCTCTTGCCGACAGGAGAGACCAAGTACTTCTGTATTTACCTCAACTCCTGGGTCAACACCTGTAACAGGATCATCCTTAAATTTGACATGCAAGCTTTGTGTTGACGACCTCAGTGGCTCCTCTTTGGACGGGCAAGTCTCAGGCACACCGCTGTCTGTCACCTTAGTGAGACTCAAGTCAGGGGGAACATTGCCACAGGAAGATGTAAAGTCTGTGGTTTCATCTGCTGAGACAAGTAACTGAGGGGGGCTCTTAATCAGTCTGCAAGTGTCATTATGATTTGCATTTGACTCCTTGCTACTTGTAATAGACTCTCCATTCTCTTGTTGCTCATCGTGTACTCTAACATCTTGTGGCTGTCTTTCTGCATGCAGATCAGTAGCTTGCTGGCTGTGTAGAAAGAAGACTTTGTCCGGTATTGGGTGTGGTGGAGTTAACACATACTCCTTGTCTACACAGCAGAACACTGTAGCACTTCCAAATACATGGAAGAGCTGCCAATTGGCGTACATGACATTTGAGACCAAGCACAAAAATGTGAGCTTCAGAATGTTCACTTGCCTGTGAAAAGCACGAATACTGCATATGCCTTCTTCATCTTTACCGTGGTACATCAGGTGCAACACATAAGCTGCTCCATAGGCATTCATAAGTGCACGAAATATTGGATATTGTGCAAATACGATAGGCAATACAACATATCCAGTTTGTGCAAATAGCATTTCTGACCATGAGGAAAAGTCTGCACGGAGAGCTAAAAACCTGATAAGGTTGAACAAGAAGCTTACCAGAAACAAAACCCAAATTACACAGTAGAACCACAGTTTCATTGTAGCTGAAATCTCTGATTGCAGACAAGATGGCACCTCCTTGTTTTGAAGAATGCTTCGGATGGAGTTGACTATAGGAGCCTTCACTACCGTAAAGCTTTCGACTACAGAGGAACCATAGGCCACACTTTCTCCACCCTCTTCTTGTACACCTGTTGGGATCTTGTTGCCCATATGAATGATGTGCTGACTGGCCGAGTTGCCATCCTGCATGGTGGGAACAATATCTGCGGGAGATGGCCTATCTGGGCCCAGCTGTACAATATCTCCTTCCACTAGCAGGTGGTTTGGGACATGGACAATGCGGCCATCACGAAGAGTGGGAGTTGTAAAGAAACCCCGCGCAGAAAGCACTTCATTGGTGGGGTAAATCAGGCTCTGTACCATCTCAATGTCTTCTGAAGACCTAGCATGTGAAATACTCTCGATGATGGCCTTTATTTTCAAGAGACGAACATTTCTATTGATGTAAACCTCTCTGACATGCAGTAAGGCATTCAAACCTCCAAGCAGAAGTAGAACAATTCCTTCAACCACTTCCTCAGAATGGAGTTGAGGAGTGCTTCCTGACACAACCAACATCACTCCCAACAGCACTGTAAGGCATACACTGATACACATGTACGATGGGAGAAAGATGTCCCAGATCCAGCTTGCTCGATTGGACGTTCCCAAGATGCTCTTGAGTATCTCTTGCAACCTCTGTAGAGCAGTGCGGGTGGTTAGTCCTTGAGGAGGCCAGCAGGCCTTACTCGTGGGAGGAGGAGTGGACATACCTACAATTATTGCAAGTGGAGGACAGAATAATCACAGAACATTTGGCACCAGTTCACTGCTATTATAATGCATGGTACAACACTTGACTGCTCTAACCACCTAGTTGTAGCTAAGATACAAAGAATAGCTTGCATATATAGTCATATTACAGCGCCAGTCCTAGCTATATAGCTAGCTACCTCGCTTGTCGATATCTGAGTACAGTAGCTAGCGATCGCTAGCTACTGTACTCAGATATCGACAAGACAGGAAATAGACACAAGGTAAGATATCCATAAAAGCCTAGAAGTTCTATAGCTCATCCTCTCCTTCATCGTTCAAACAAACCTTAATTCTTGCGCATGGAGGCTCTGCCAAGCAACTGCAACACAACCGTGACCTCAGATCGCTTCCCCCTTGTCGCCGTTTCCGATTCAGTTCCAAACTCGCTGCAGTCAAATGCAAAGTGGAAGAAATGGCTGGAAACCCGCGCCATTTCCAGTCGCGTGCCATGTCCCTCTTTCCACCGTCTTACTTTGTGCACAAGCCCCCAGCTAGGAAAGATGACGTGCAAGAGACGAAAGAAGATACTGGGAAGGCTGAAGGACAAGCGTTAAAAGTTGAGAACGACAGGCTAAGGTGAAATAGCTGCTTAAATTGCTTGAACCAGTCATACATGTGAAGCTGTAGACGTCTTTGGGGGCCTTACCTAGTATAGTATGCATCTTGTCGCATCCCGCTGTGGGACTATTGCAGTTATATTGGTTCTGTTATGGAATTGAAACACATCTACACTCACTCACTGTGAGTTTACTGATAGTCACTTGTCGTAGCTAAGGTCTTGAGTGTTCCAAATCCGTGTAGCTAAGCAGTTTTTCGTGTTAATGCAGTGCCAAGTAACATTGATGAGAAGGAAACTGCAATACTAGCATTTTTATGGCACACACTGAGATTTTGTTACATAAGTCAAGATGAGAGGCTAACTGATCAACATTAGGGAAATCTGGAAATTAGAATTAGCTAACTACTTGTCCTGCGCAATATTGGTGTCCTATGACTGAAACACCATTTGTTATCTACCATGTTGGTGAACCAGTGGGCAATTGACGTGATGGTGATTCGCAATGTAGCTGGTTGTGTAATTTGTGTAGCGTGTAATATGCAGAATACCATCTGGTGGGATGTTGGGTACCAAGGAGAGCTACTTGTGCCGTAGATCTGCATGCCTCTTTATGTGGACGGGCTGAGTGATTGAACTGAGTTACAAGCATCTTGTAGCATGCAAGACTCATGCAGACTTCAGGGAGTTTCATTGCTTCTTCGCTTGCAAGCTCCAGGGTGAGGATAAAGCTTAGCAACTGGCTACTTGAGAATCTCTAGAGAATCCGAACTCCCATGGCGGTTGCTGTGTTCGGTCCACTGTAAGTGGTAGCAGCACTCAGATGATTGGCAGGCAACTGGTACAATGGAACCCCTATGACAGGACACCCTTCGAAGCTAGCAAAGTGTCCTGATTATAGGTGTCATTATTTCAGGGGCACTCTCCTCTGGCATGGGGTTGACTGTGCACTGAAGTCATGAAGCTATTCTGGAAAGTTGTCGGCTGTGTGAGAATCAGGGAGCTTTTTTTTTTTTACACATAATAAATAACACCAAAATAATGATACATAGGCACACATGCGCACTGTCCAATATAACAGAAATGCCATGCAATACTTAATCAGATATCAAAATCTCTGAAATGTACAGTGAATTATGAAATTAAACATGGTTAAGTCAAGAGCCAATGGTTCGGCTCTCAGCTGCTGCCAGCTCAATTTGGGTGTCAAGGGCGATTGGTCTATCAGGCTGCTTCCTAGTCGAATGTGCTCCGCGAATGCACATGAGTGCAGACTGCATCAAGGAGAAGCTCAAGGTGCATCGAAGCCACCCGATGGTCTTGGCATATGTTTGAGCCTGCTTCTCTGCTAACAAAGATGCCAGCCTCTTATAGAACACACTGGCCGCTGCACCCATACCTCCCACGGCCGAAAACACCAGGGGTGTGAATGAGCTGTGCTCTATCTCACGTACTCGTTGTTCATAACTTCTTCGCTTCTCCATTTCATGCCTTCTGTACACTGCTGCTGGGGAGGGTCTGTGGTTACTGAGCACGTATGGCTTAAACACCCGAACGTCAAAAAATGCACTCTCATGTCTGCTCCGCCAGAAGCCACTTGCACATATGTCTAGGCGTGCGCCTTCCTCCACATTGGCAGTCTTGTGCTGCATCTCCTCCCCTGTGAGTGGCTGCAACTCAGGTTCCACACATACATTGTGGCACACTTCAGCGAGCATAGATGCACTGATGTCTCTAATGTCAGAATCAGGGAGCTCACGTTTTCCCAGAATGTTGCTCTGCAACTCGTATCCTTCATTCATATAGTACACTTTGCATTATCATTAGGGTTTGGACTAGACTACTCCGGTGTGTGAATGTTGGCATGGGATATCCAGACGTCAGTAATGATGGCAAAGTAGCTGGTGACTTGGATGTGCTGATGGACACAATCTTTCTCTTGCTTGTACAATTTTGGCGTTTTGTTTGTTGGCCATGCTTTTTTGTATAGAGGTACTTAAGCGATGTACAGTGCATGGAAGATGTGTTGGGATTTGATCTAACCCACTATCCTTGGCTGCATATGGCTGCTACTACCAGAGGCTCTGATACCACTACTGTCTTGACTAGCTTATTTTTCTGTTTCCATTGCACTTTATTCAAGGTGGTCTGCAAGTTGAACGTGTGTTTCTTGTAGTCGACAGAGTTCCTTTTGACTTTCAAGTGCTGACAGTCATGTTGAGTGTTGCTGAAGCTGACAAACCTGATTGGGCATTTGGACTCATCCATGAGATGACCGTCAAAGAATTGTTTGTTGTTCTTGTTTTCACCAGGGACAAGTCAGCAGGAGTCAGTGGATTGCCACGTTATGGCACTGCCTCATGTCGGCATAGCAAACGATCTCCTCGTGATTGTTCTTGGCCTTACTTCAGCTGTAGCCATGTATTAATTGTGGCCCTTCTTCTCAGAGCTTCTTGTAAGCTCACAGCTGGCACATGTGTAGACTTTGCAGAGCTACTGGAACACTTCACAGCACTTATGCCACAGTATGATGTCATTTTCATGCAACTCAGCTAACTTGCCCCTCAGCTTGGTGCAGCCTTACGCATTACATTTAAATGTTTTTATAGCATTTTGTGATGCAATGCTTTCAACATGGAGTGCATGCGTGATGCAATGCTTTCAACAAGAGTGAATACTAATGGGGGAAGGCTGCAAGTCATTCAGTTTGTTGAAACCACAAGTGTTTCACTAGTGGTGGACACAAGAGTAGCTAGTCATCTTACCATCCATCAGTACGCCACACTGATGAGCCCCAACTAGGGCGAAACAGCTGTCTGTGGCTCTACCATCTTTGTAGGATGACTAGCGGGGGAAGGCTGTGATCACTGGTTGCCATCAATAGGGCGTGATGCCCCCCAGCCTCCTGAGACACCATTGGTGTAGAAGGCTGGTTGGTGTAAAATTTCCAGTGATTAATCTCTGTCAACCTATGTTGTTCATCTTGTCCGCTGTCAAGAGTGTTTGAGCACTTGTATCTGTGGGATGGTCTCGCTTACACCTGTTGCAGTCAGTCCACTTACCCTTTCCACGTGTATTCAATCATTAGAAAGTTTCAGCTTTGCTCCACTTCTTTCCCACTCAGTTTCTTTTCCCTTTTGTGAAAGTTGGTAACTGGAGTACGCAGAGATGCTGAGGATGGGGTATGGTTCTATCTCTGACTGTCTTCTAACAGAGAGCACTCCCCTTCTCAACAGAGAGCACTCCCCTTCTCAACAGAGAGCACTCCCCTTCTCAACAGAGAGCACTCCCCTTCTCAACAGAGAGCACTCCCCTTCTCAACAGAGAGTACTCCCCTTCTCAACATAGAGCACTCCCCTTCTCAACAGAGAGCACTCCCCTACTCAACAGAGAGCACTCCCCTTCTCAACAGAGAGCACTCCCCTTCTCAACAGAGAGCACTCCCCTTCTCAACAGAGAGCACTCCCCTTCTCAACAGAGAGCACTCCCCTTCTCAACAGAGAGCACTCCCCTTCTCAACAGAGAGCACTCCCCTTCTCAACAGAGAGCACTCCCCTTCTCAACAGAGAGCACTCCCCTTCTCAACAGAGAGCACTCCCCTTCTCAACAGAGAGCACTCCCCTTCTCAACAGAGAGCACTCCCCTTCTCAACAGAGAGCACTCCCCTTCTCAACAGAGAGCACTCCCCTTCTCAACAGAGAGCACTCCCCTTCCCAACAGAGAGCACTCCCCTTCCCAACAGAGAGCACTCCCCTTCTCAACAGAGAGCACTCCCCTTCCCAACAGAGAGCACTCCCCTTCTCAACAGAGAGCACTCCCCTTCTCAACAGAGAGCACTCCCCTTCTCAACAGAGAGCACTCCCCTTCCCAACAGAGAGCACTCCCCTTCTCAACAGAGAGCACTCCCCTTCTCAACAGAGAGCACTCCCCTTCTCAACAGAGAGCACTCCCCTTCCCAACAGAGAGCACTCCCCTTCTCAACAGAGAGCACTCCCCTTCTCAACAGAGAGCACTCCCCTTCTCAACAGAGAGCACTCCCCTTCTCAACAGAGAGCACTCCCCTTCTCAACAGAGAGCACTCCCCTTCTCAACAGAGAGCACTCCCCTTCTCAACAGAGAGCACTCACTCCCCTTCTCAACAGAGAGCACTCCCCTTCCCAACAGAGAGCACTCCCCTTCTCAACAGAGAGCACTCCCCTTCTCAACAGAGAGCACTCCCCTTTCCACCATGGAGCAACCAGACTCGTCGATAAGATCCCCCACAAGGTTTGAGTGTCCTACTGCTTGTGCTATTGGCTTGAGTGTCAAGTCCTCCTGCAGGAAGTGGAGACCGATACAGACCTTTTCAGACTGATTATCTACACTGTTCTGCTGATGAAGAGCTCATACTTAGATACTTTAAACTCCTCGTGTTAGCCTCTTTATGTATCTGTGTGTACACCTTTTGAGCTATGAGCTCATGCCGGCAACCAAGTCACAGTTCTAGTGATAATGCCTCAGAGTATAGACATGAATAGACTCTTGGATAGATTAGCTGAATCAGCTAAATATGCACTTCTTGAGTTTTTGCACTGTGATCCTTCCTGCTCTCATTCTGAGCCACACTCTATAATTTGCCTGGTCTCTGTCTGCCTTCTCAACAGACGGCACTCCCCTTCACACCATGGAGCAACCGTACTGGTGCATCAGAATGCTCACAAGACCTGAATGTCCTGCAGCTTGTGCCATTGACACAGTGTCTCATGGTAAATTATATGAACTTGAATGAACTCTTGGATGGATTGACTGGATCAGTGCAACATACATTTTTGAATTTTAATGCTGTAATCCTTCCTGCTCTCATTCTGAGCCGCACTCTAGAGTTTGCTTAATCTCTGTCTGCCTTCTCAACAGACGGCACTCCCCTTCACACCATGGAGCAACCGTGCTGGTGCATCAGAATGCTCACAAGACCTGAATGTCCTGCAGCTTGTGCCATTGACAGTGTCTCATGGTAAATTATATGAACTTGAATGAACTCTTGAATAGATTGACTGGATCAGTGCAACATACACTTTTGAATTTTAATGCTGTAATCCTTCCTGCTCTCATCCTGAGCCACACTCTAGAGTTTGCTTAATCTCTGTCTGCCTTCTCAACAGACGGCACTCCCCTTCACACCATGGAGCAACCGTACTGGTGCATCAGAATGCTCACAAGACCTGAATGTCCTGCAGCTTGTGCCATTGACACACTGTCTCATGGTAAATTATATGAACTTGAATGAACTCTTGGATAGATTGACTGGATCAGTGCAACATACACTTTTGAATTTTAATGCTGTAATCCTTCCTGCTCTCATTCTGAGCCGCACTCTAGAGTTTGCTTAATCTCTGTCTGCCTTCTCAACAGACGGCACTCCCCTTCACACCATGGAGCAACCATACTGGTGCAACAGAATGCTCACTAGACCTGAATGTCCTGCAGCTTGTGCCATTGACACACTGTCTCATGGTAAATTATATGAACTTGAATGAACTCTTGGATAGATTGACTGGATCAGTGCAACATACACTTTTGAATTTTAATGCTGTAATCCTTCCTGCTCTCATTCTGAGCCACACTCTAGAGTTTGCTTAATCTCTGTCTGCCTTCTCAACAGACGGCACTCCCCTTCACACCATGGAGCAACCATACTGGTGCATCAGAATGCTCACTAGACCTGAATGTCCTGCAGCTTGTGCCATTGACACACTGTCTCATGGTAAATTATATGAACTTGAATGAACTCTTGGATAGATTGACTGGATCAGTGCAACATACACTTTTGAATTTTAATGCTGTAATCCTTCCTGCTCTCATTCTGAGCCACACTCTAGAGTTTGCTTAATCTCTGTCTGCCTTCTCAACAGACGGCACTCCCCTTCACACCATGGAGCAACCATACTGGTGCATCAGAATGCTCACTAGACCTGAATGTCCTGCAGCTTGTGCCATTGACACACTGTCTCATGGTAAATTATATGAACTTGAATGAACTCTTGGATAGATTGACTGGATCAGTGCAACATGCACTGTTGAATTTTAATGCTGTAATCCTTCCTGCTCTCATTCTGAGCCGCACTCTAGAGTTTGCTTAATCTCTGTCTGCCTTCTCAACAGACGGCACTCCCCTTCACACCATGGAGCAACCATACTGGTGCATCAGAATGCTCACAAGGCCTGAATGTCCTGCTGCTTGTGCCATTGACAGTGTCTCATGGTAAATTATATGAACTTGAATGAGCTCTTGGATAGATTGACTGGATCAGTGCAACATACACTTTTGAATTTTAATGCTGTAATCCTTCCTGCTCTCATCCTGAGCCACACTCAAGAGTTTGGCTGATCTCTGTCTGCCTTCTCAACAGACGGCACTCCCCTTCACACCATGGAGCAACCGTGCTGGTGCATCAGAATGCTCACAAGACCTGAATGTCCTGCAGCTTGTGCCATTGACACAGTGTCTCATGGTAAATTACATGAACTTGAATGAGCTCTTGGATAGATTGACTGGATCAGTGCAACATGCACTGTTGAATTTAATGCTGTAATCCTTCCTGCTCTCATCCTGAGTCACACTCTAGAGTTTGCCTGATCTCTGACTGCCTTCTCAACAGACGGCACTCCCCTTCACACCATGGAGCAACCATACTGGTGCATCAGAATGCTCACAAGACCTGAATGTCCTGCAGCTTGTGCCATTGACAGTGTCTCATGGTAATTTTTAGAACTTGAATGAACTCTTGGATAGATTGACTGGATCAGTGCAACATGCACTTTTGAATTTTAATGCTGTAATCCTTCCTGCTCTCATTCTGAGTCACACTCTAGAGTTTGGCTGATCTCTGTCTGCCTTCTCAACAGATGGCACTCCCCTTCACACCATGGAGCAACCTAGTCTCGCATCCAGCCCCCATTCACTGCCAAACCTGTTATTGTGCCCCAAAAACCACAGGAACGGCTGACGCGCGAGGCTAGGAACAACCATAATGGTGGATAATGGTGCCTCTGGCATGTGTTATTAGCATGAGTGTCAAGCCCTCTTGCAGTAAGCCAAGACCAATACATACCTTTTCACTCTTATAGTTGAGCATAGCGTCCTTTGTATATGGGCTCAAACTAAGGATGAGGTACGTACTTGCAAACATATACCTACAGGATGACTAGCTACATGTCGACATGCTGTCTTCCCAGACATCTTAGGGAGCTCACAAGGATCGCTGCCAGTTAACGGCTTCAGCTTGTCTGCATACCCCTGTAACAGTTACGTATGTATCCACAATAGTGTGAATACCTTGAAGTGAAACCCGCTTGTGCTATTCTCGTAGCCATGCTGTTGTAAAGCTGTAAAGTGGATGGACAACTATGCGTGAATTTCTAATACTGAGTAACACAGTAGGTAAGTTCACCAACATGGTGGACAACGTCTTGTGTGCTAATTGTCCTTCATCCCTGGAGCAACCATACTGGTGCATCAGAATCATCACAAGAGCTGATTGTCCTGCAGCTTGTGCCATTGGCAAGGTATGAGGCCCTCCTGCAGGAAGCAGAGAGCGATACAGATCTGTTCAGGGCTCAGTGATCTATAGTGGTCAGATGATGAAGAGCCCACACATAAATACTTTAAACTCCTCATGTTGGCCTCTCTATGTCTCATACTCAGGCCTCAACTCTGCTGATAGCCAGAGATGAGGACAGTAGCTATCCTGTAGCCAATTGGGAGCTGTGGTGAACAATTTATATATTAATTCTATTGATTGCTTCCTTTTGTTCACCTCTCCTTGTATTTCTGTGTAGGGAACAGGTTGAAGCATTACTGGGTGCTTTGAAGGAAAGTGATGCTACGCACCAGCAGCAGCACCCGTTACAGGTAGAGCCTTCACCCTGTGGCACTATCCCTTTGGCTGAGTTTGTTCGGATGAAGTCCCAGCTGCAGGAGTGCATAGAAATGTTGAGGACAGAGAACAGTTCAATCTCTGATCGCCTTCTGAACATGGAGAGATTGAGACTGAAGGTGCAAGGGGCAAATGTGTACAGATCACTTATAAAGTGGTGGTCCGATAGTGCCAAATATGGATGGAACAGTGGCTTTAACACATGTACAGTATATCATACAGTGTCATGTTATATGTTGTGCAGTTAGAGGTACATATGAGGGGGAGTGAGGCATTATTCTAACTTCCCTTCCAGAAATGCCTCATGTTAAACACTTAGTTCCATGCTTTCCCCCTGAAGAAATTTCATATGATGCGACGTGTTGCTGTGTATTAGTGTAAGTTATGCTGCTTGGGGTCTTGTTGTACTTATCTTCTTGTATGTACACTACATATGTCATTTTGATGTGCTGCCATTCTGTGATGTGTGTTGTGTTTCCCACTGTGCAGGAGAGGGAGGTAGCCCAACAGAGGGTGGAGGAGCTTGTATGTCAACATGAGGCCGCCAGACAGTCCTTACTAGAGGAGTTGGACAGGTTGCAGCAGGAGAAGGAGCGCTTTGTGCAGAGCAAGGAAGCAGAAGTGGCCCAGGCACTGTCACAGACTGGAGAGGAGGTGAGGCATCTAGCTGAGCAGTTGGATTGGGCCAATGCTAAAGTGATGGAGAAGGAGGGTGCTCTGAGGTTGGCTGTGAAGGAGAAAGAGGAGGCCGCTAAGAAGTGGGAAGTGGAGTCTAGGCAACAGGAGGTATGTTTGAAGGCCAAGGAGAGTGAAGTGCAGAACCTAGCTGCAAGGATGGAAGAAATGAAGAGGTATGGAATTGTTTGTTTAACCTTTTGGACTGCATTCAAAAAATGTGTTATACCAGGGCCATAATGGGAGTGTGAATGGATGAATGGATTAGGGCTAGGATTGAGCTTTGAAGTTTCAAAGACACAAAGCTGTTCAAGTTTTTTTACCATTCGGAGCTTCATTTCTAGACTACAGTGTGTTCTATCTCTTAGTAGCATACGTAATTGAGTGAATTATTAACCCTTCACTTCGTTTGTTTCTGATACACTGAAACCTTTTACATAAGATGAACAAGTCGGTTGTACAGTAACTGTGTTAAGTCTAATTGAAGTCACAACTCGGAAGAAATGTTGGAAAGAAAGGGAAAACTGGCACCAGCTGGCAGCCGAACCCTGGACAATTTACGCCCTAACGTGGGGTTTAAACAGCCCAAGCCAACCAGCCAGGCCGGAACAATTGGCCTTTCTCTCCTTATAGGCTAGTTCTGAACGATGGAATGGTTCAACTAACTTTGCAGGTGTGCCTCTAACTGCTGCCACTTAGAACCTGCGCACAACAAGCCAGTACGAAACGATGACAAGGTTCCACTAACCTGAACGGGCGGGCTGCTTACTGCTGCCACTTATCAACCCGATACTGTGCTCATATTCTAATTTTACGTAAGATAAATGAGTTGGTTGTAACTTTCCATTGTATACACTGATGTGTGACTTTTATCAGCACCAATCATATGGCACATGGTACTTGGTATGCTTATGTATCTTATTCTGCACACACATGTACGTGTGTAGGTCTCACGAAGAGCAGGTAATGGACTGTTTGGGGCAGCTTACGCGATTTCGCTCCTATACAGGCTGTGACTGCCCTCCTGAGGGGGATTTCCCCTGGTGGCAAGAGAGGGAAGAGCTCCTTTCTCGCACAGCCCACCTCACACGTGACAGCAGCAGCCTCAGCAAAGAGCTGGAGCTGGTGCATGTGCGGTTGGAGGCGTTAACTGAGATGCTTGCGCTGCAGGAGGCTGGTTTAAGCAGTGGTGACCCTTCAGGACCTCTTGGGCAGGCTGCATCGAAAGGAGCACAGCAGCAACTCCTGACCAGGTATATGCACTGTGGCTAGAATCACTCTCTCTATCACTTGTTTGGGGTTTGCTGAACTGGAGGAAAGGGTGACATGGGCTGGGAGTGACAGCTGAGGCAGCCTTACAGTCCCCTATGTATGTATGCACCTATCTTTGTAGTGGAACTGTATATTTACTACACATGTATGATACAGAGAGAGAGCTTCATTTTGTTCTGTTTGCTGTCTCGCATGCCTCCAATTGTATAATGGAATGATTGTACTTTAGTGTGCGTACGTATGTATGTTGTGTCAAGTTGATGTACGGTATTGCAGCAGCATTCCACAGCTTAAACGCTATGCTGGGAGTGTGTTTCTGTGAGTTTACGATCGCGTGGTATGTATTATGTTGTGTGTAGATGGAGAGAAAAGGTGTTTGCTCTGTTGGTGCAACTCAAATCACATGAAATTGGTGTGAGGGCAATGAGAGATGAGTTTCAGAGGGAGAAGGCTGCTCTGGTGGAGGAGCACAGTCGCCTGGGTATTGAGAAGGACCTCCTCCGATGTGGCATGGAGGACAAGGCTGCACAGTTGGAGATTGAACAGGAGAGGAACTGTAGTCTGGTTGAGCGTCTTGACCAGCGGGCTGTCGAGCTGCTTGCCTCTCAACAGCAGGCAGCAGGGTTGGAGAAGGTTGTGCGTGATATGCGTGCGTGCGTGGGTGCCATCCCCACCTTAATGGATCATCATCGTTCCATCATGCATCATGTGCAGACGCGACTTGTTGGGTATGAGCAGAGACTGGGGTTTGCAACAAAGAGGTTGCAGACAATAGAAGGTATGTTGGCTGTCCAGTGCAGTGTGGTGTGGTGTGGTGTGGGTGTACTGTGGACTCGAGTCACAAAGAGGTGGTGAAATGTGCTACGTATATGCATTGTGATGTATTCCTTTTCCACTTCTCTCTATATGTGCCTGTGTGTGTGTGTGTGTGTGTGTGTGCGTGCATGTGTGTGTGTGTGTAGTACTGTGTAGGCAACAGAGATCCAGATTGACTGCAAGCGTGTTGACACAGACAGAGGACATGGATGAAGAAGGTTTAGGGGCTGTGTTGGAGAGACCTGACGACTTGCAGACCCTCTCTCGCTGGGAGCTAGTGTCAGAGGTTGTGCAGCTGTCAAAAGAGAGACAGGCATTGTGTGACCACATCTCAAAGCTAGAGAAGTCACACAAGGCAGCAACTGCTGAGAGAGGGGAGCAGTGTAAGTGTCCGCTGTGGTCAAGGGTAGCTTGTACATGCAAGCAGGTCTGTGTTATGTCCCACAAACATATAATGGTATCTTTGTGATGCTGTTGCCGTGCAATAGTGACCTCTACTGTAGATTGGTGATATATTTGTTTGGAGCATGCAGGTTACATATGCTGAACTGTTTACGCTACTGAATCTGCATACTATATAAGTTAATAGTATACATCTGTGGAAACAGGTAGCATTCTGCATGATCTGCCTTCAGGGATGCAGGAGAGATTGGCGATGGAAGAGAAGTTGTGCCAGTGTGAGAATGAGATGTGTTTGCTGCGCACCCGTTGCTCTGAGCTGGAGCAGACAGTGGTGGAGGTGGAGAGAGCAAAGGCGGTTGTGGTAGAAGAGAAGCAGCAACTCAGCCAAGACAAGCTACAACTTGTAACCAGTGTTGACAAGAGTATGTATTGTATGTGTGTAGGCAATTTTGCATGAGTAGCCCTTTGTGTACGTGTGTGCTCAAGTGTGGGGCTCAACTTGTACAATCCACTTTCCTGTGTGTTTGCAATGCATTAAATAATCCAGGGATATCTATATGGTGTCCTGTAGATGGGGTTCAATCAATTGATGTCACAACCTAGATGTCTCCTTGTTGCTCCTTTAACTCCTTTTGTGATGTGTTGTAGAGATTCAAGACGCCCTGACTGCAGAACGGCAGCGCACTGTTGAGGAGATTGCAGCAATGGAGGAACAGCTGAATGCAGCTCGGAGAGAGCAGGCAAAAGCATCTGTAGCGCTGCAGCAGTCCCGTCGCGAGGCAGTGAGGGAGAGGGAACGACTCCTTCAGGGGATGGAGCTGGAGAGGGAGAGACTGGAAGGGGAGGTGGAGGGCTGCAAGGCTAAGCTATCTTCGGTCATGGCTGAGCGGAACCTACTGATGGTAAGAGTGGGGTGCTAAGGGATTGGGCAAGTGTGTGCATGTGTGCTAGTGTTAGGTGATATCCCAATTTATCAGAGTTTGTGTGATAACATTGTTTGCATTTCCTCTTTAAAGCTACATAGCTAAAATATGGATCATGTACACTTGCAAAGTCTAGTCATTTTGATGTTAGAGTGGGATAGCGGTATCCATGGTACTGTACATGTGTCATGGGAAGCAAACACTACGCCCACACTGTCCTATTCAGAGTAACATTCGTGGAGAAGGACTGCTCCAGAAAGCCTTTCCGACACACCTACAGCAACCCCGACTGCCTAGCAGTCATCCAGAAGTGTTCGGTGCCACACTCAAAGAGCCCCCGCTCACTGACAGTGCCTCATCTCTCTCCTCATGCACCAATCAGACCTACACCATTGAGAGGCCATCAGAATTGGATTTCTGGTATGACTGTTATGTGGATGTAACTGTGTGTGTGTGTGTGTGTGTGTGTGTGTGTGTGTGTGTGTGTGTGTGTGTGTGTGTGGGTGTGGGTGGGTGGGTGGGTGGGTGTGTGGGTGTGGGTGGGTGTACATGTGCCTGTGTGTATTCAGTATGTGCTTCTACTGATAATGGGAAGGTCTGCTGTGTACAACATATCTATGTGCAGTGATCAGTTTGGATTAACTGGTGCAGAAGTGCAGCCTTCAGTGTCCCCACCCTCTAAGCTGCCACAGCGAGTCAAAGATGCTGATCTTGTGATGGCATTAGAGGACATCCAGAGGCTGTCTACTGGGTTGCTACAGATGGAGAAGAACAGCTGAAATCCGGTACATCTTTAAAATGTTCATCATGTTGTGCTTTTTATTATAATAGTACATAATTCATCAGTTTTTATAATTAATATTGACTGTTACAGTATGACATTGTACTGTGTCTGCCATCATGTTAATTTAAAATGGAGGGCAATGAGGAGTTCTCATGCACTCTGAGGGTATTGTATTGGGTATCATCAATATTGCTACTACATGTTACTCAATTTGATTATGCATACATTACTAATTTTGTACCTGGAGCAGAAGAAGCCAGGAAGGTATACATTGCATAATGTCATATAGTGAGTGCCTCTTCCAATTAAACAAGTACAGTATACGTAGTGGATGTTCTTCTGGTATGAGCAAGATTGTAGTTTGACCTAGCTGATCAATATCTTAGAGCGGCCAAGGCTCAGTATAAGCTTATAGGGGTGGTCCGAGATGCCTAGTTTAATTTTGTGCTGTGTGTTTCATATGTTTGCATGCATGTGCTCCAGGTTTTGGTAGGAATTTAAAAGACTGCCAGCAAAATCACGAGTGCAAGTCTACGTATATGCTAGTTGCAATAGATGGAAGGAAACACACCATCAGCGCAAGTTTCTGAAGGTCTGGGGTCTGGGCACCAGCATCAATTGGCTCAACTTGCAATTGGAGCGTGATGTAGCAACAACATGCAACTTGCACATGGTAACACAATTCACAGTTGTGCCCATGTGCAAGTTGCGTTGTTGCTGCATCCACGCTCCGACTTGCACTGATTGATGCTGGCCATGGTATGTGTCCATTCTCCCTGACCTTCAGCAACGTACTTGCAGTGGCAGTGTTTATCCTTCAATTGACGCAAACACTCTAGATCTACTTGCATTCATGGTGGTGTATCAGTAAATGTACCTACGTGCGTATAATAATGCTGTATGTGTATATATTATATATACCCTAAGTTACTAGCTGTGCACCAAACATTGCTGATACATGTGTTTGTGCCTTTGAAGGGACAAGAATTCATTATCACCAACCTGCTGAGTAAGAGTAGGAAGTGATGTAATTCACTATGCCACAGTATTCCAGTCACTGACTGGTACACTGTTTCTGGCTCTGTGATTGATAAGGCTCGCTCACATGCAGTTTGGACATGTACAGTTGCAATTGCTTATAACATACAGTAACATTGTTGCTTCATCAGCACACTTTGTCTTTAGCAATAAATGCTGCCAGAAATCAGTGTACTTTCTGGTTGAGAGCTTACCAGAGACACTAGTCCAGCCAGCTGGATCCTCCTAATTGTTCAATGTGTAAGCGCAGAAGATGTTGCTGTCTTCCAGGGTGCATACAGGACATACTTCAGCCAACATTAGCCCGTGCGCCATTTCAGAGGTGATCAGCAGTCATGCCAGCATTCATTTTCATTTACTGCACAGTTACTTCCGGCCATCATTTCCGTGTTCTGTTTTGATAGCGCAGAGCCAGCTGTCACTCCAGCCGGTTCCACTCCACAATCATCCTGCATTCAAGGGTGTAGGTATGGTGCAACTCTCTTGTACCATGTAGGAGCCCTACATCTAGACTGCCTGTGGTGTGGGTATATACATATAGCCAACATATCCCTCCAGATAGGCAGTCAAAGTGGGCAGAAAAATAGGATTGGGATTGTGGGAGTTGCTCTGTGACCAAGCCAGTCTTGTCTACAGCCACAACTTCTTGGGTCAAGTATTTTTGGGGGGCTACAGCCCCCTAGCTCCCCTGTTCTGCCACCTAGCCTATATCACAGCGAACTTTGCAACATGATAGCCTATCCAAACAGAAGTAATACATCTTGCACCCACCCACCCACCACAATTAACCCACCCTAGCCTGCCCACCCATGCCAGCCACATAAAATGTGCTACACACCCTGCCATGCATTCGGGGCACATTCCTTCATTACCACTGTTGTTTGGAAGCCTTTCAAGTAGCCCAGCCATTGCCCATATGCAATTTGCTTTCCATAAAAAAAGTCAAAAAACAAGGGTGTGTAAAAGTTTTCCTCCAAAAACAAGGGCAGATGTAGGGATGGTGCAGTGTGTCTCTGAAGGGCATGGCAAACCACCTGGCGGAATAACCGTAGGAGCAAGGAGAAGTCATCTGGTTTGCTATGCCCTTCAGAGACACACTGCACCATCGCTACATCTGCCCTTGTTCTTGGAGGAAATATGCAGTGATCATCCAAATGCATGCATGGCACATTGCTACATAAAATCAAATGTGCATTATAGGATAATAGCCTACCTCCACCTCCAAGTCACAGCGAGTCACTTGAGTGCCACATTCCTTCCTGCAGTGTCCATGAGGCAACAAGGTATAGGAAATTTGGAGGCCAGCTTGCTTGTTTCCTGCTCGATCAGATGAATAGGTCACACCCCTTGCCCATTCAGGAGACTTGAGTACTCTAGAAGATAAAGGCTTTGCAGGGCTATGAAGTCCAGATGGTGCTTTTTGGACGATGTAATGCTCTCCCTTGGAGGTGTGCTAAGGATGAAATCAGCATCCTTGCTTCCTCTGCATCTTTTCATTCTAGTGAAGTATACATCTGCCTTCCTCAGTTTCTCTTTCAGCTCTACTTTGCTACACATCAGCTCAACTTCGAAATTCTTGCTTTGAGAAGGAGTTCAGTTCCTTGTAGCAGTGCTTGCACAAACAAGTAGTTCAAGTTAAAAAAAAATGTGCGGTGCTGTCGCCCCAGCTCAAAATACTTGTTCCCTCCAATCGCTGTTGTGTTATCAATATATAATAGCTATTGCAACTATTTTTGTGTAATTCATCAACATACTTGTGAACACACTTCATAAGAAAGAATGAACAGAAATAGCCCAAAGCAGACATGAATAGAGTCAAAAATAATTATTTTGACACACATGTCACAGCGGCACAGTACATTAACTTGCGTACCTTATACACAGTTTGCATGCACATTCTCAGAGTTGCCAAAAACACAATCAAGTGCACCCACGCACACACACACACACACACACACACACACACATGCACACAGAAGCACACATGTAGCTAAACACACAGCATCAATGTAACAGTTCTTTTAACTCAAAATACTTGTTGTGGTATCATTATGTACATATACTTGTGCAGCTGTTCTTGTGTATATATAGTCGAAGAGGTGTTTTATTATAATTCCAATTAGCAACTGGTGCTGGACCCTCCTTTTCCTTAACACCCTGTGGGCGCTTGCAAATTAAATGGTTAGGAGGGTCCAGCTGCCTGGACTATAGAGACACGGGCATTGCAAGCATGCATTTTGTGGGATGACATAACATTACACATGGGTATGTGCCAGTTACTTAGTGATACTGCTGGCTCGATACTAACACATGCACCTGTACAACATACCATATAGGGCTTCCACTGAGCTCATGCATGTTACTGTCCATCACGAAGAGGCATGAAAGGGTAAACTATAAGGTACAGGACCTGATCAGCCTGAACTTGGCCAAACTACCTCATTGAGGCTAGCTGGTTTATGCCTCCCAGTTTACCTCATGCATGGCCAGCACACATGCAGCCAAGCAACATTATTCAACATGCACAACATATATTACTGTTACTATGCAATTGCAAGGAGTCCCTAGTGTAACAAGCCCAGGCCCTTCACTGTGCACGTGGCACTCCATTCCTTGCATGACTTTGTGCCAATCAAGAGTTATAACCATATCAGTACTATAGTGAACCACACCATTCTATGCATGTACTATGAGTGCACTAAGGTCATTGCAACTGCCTATTCATGATGGGCTGAATACCATTGCTAACATGTTCCCATATCATGTAAAAGTTCCCATCCATCCAGTGTTAGCAAAGCCAATTTTCAGCTTCTGTAGCTATTCAGTAGCTATGGCTCTAGTGTATATATAAATACAATACAGAAAATACAATGCCAACCACAGGAAACAAGATCACAGAAAGCTTGCACACAGGCTACACATGAGGGCAATGTGAACTTACTTTCAGTCTGTCAATGTTACAGTGTGGCTAGAAATGCTATCCTGTTCCTCTGTCGTGCTGTGGCTCCAGTATATAAAGCCTTCTTTATTACTATGCACAGAAATAGCTGCAAATACCAATCATGACAACAGCGGTGACAAGTACTGCCATGACACTGTTACATGTAATAGATCACGTATTCATGTACTGTTCACTATGTGGCCCATGTCCATACAAGGAGGTGTCTACCTCATTGCGTACTATGTATGGGTTCTGGAAATGGTGAAGAAAGATGCTGCACCTAGGAAAGATGAGGTGACTGTCAACATGGTGTCAGCTGTTCAATGTTTGGTTTGTGCTGTTTGAAGTGTGCTGGAAGTTTGGGATGGTACAATCAGTGTGGTGGGAGAGTCTGGTTGCACCTGTACCAAAGAAGCAGTCGGGGGGTACATGTGACACAAACACATACTGAGGGATTTTGTCTGACGTCGACGGTGAGTAAAGTTTTATGTATGATCCTGAATGCTTGGCTGTCTGATGTGGCTGAAGAAAATGGGCTGATTGCAGAAGAACAAGGTGGGTTTCGCAAGCAAAGGGGATGCAGAGACCTGGTATTGATGTTGGTGCTGTTGGGGCAAACTGAGATGGCAAAGGCAGCTAAAGGTATGATGGTGGCATTCATTGACTTTACAAAAGCTTATGACAAGGTCGACCGAGTGAAGCTGTGGGGCTGTTTGGAGCAGCTGGGCATAAATGATAGATTTCTGAGTTTTCTGAAGGCTCTGTACCAAGATAGCTCATGTATAGGGTGAGAGTGAATGACAAGTTAAGTGAAGAATTTGATGTTAGCAGTGGATTGAGGCAGGGCTGTGTTCTTTCGCCTTTGCTATTTTCCTTGTACATTAATGGTTTAGTGAGAAGGTTACTTGAAGAGAAGTGTGGTGTACCATGTGGCAGTGATATGGTCCCGGGTCTGCTTTTTGCTGATGACACTTCTTTGGTTGCACCTGACAGAGAAGGGTTGAAGAGGAGCTTGGATGTTTTGGTTAAGTGGTGTGAAGATCAATGTAGGAAAGTCGGGCACAATGCATATGAGAAAGAAGGCGGTGGAGAAATGTGAGATGGAGTATCAGGTGGACAGAGAAGTGATCCCAATGGTGTCTAGCTATAAGTATCTAGGGTGGACTGTGAATGGACACTTGGAGCTCAAGGAGATGGCATGCATGGTGAAGGAGAAAGCTGCTGCTGGGAGGAGGGCACTAGGTGCTTGGATGAACAGGTGTAAGGCAGACGTTGATGAGTTCTCTGGTAGACTCAGTGATGTTGTATGGGTTTGAGTTCTGGGGGTGCACAAGAGGTCTGGAGGCAATAGAACAAGTACAGATGCATGTGTGCCTTCTGCATGTTCTTTGGGGTGGGTACCTTACACCCAAAGGTATTATTGATGATGGAGTAGGAATCTTTACCAGTGGTGTGGGAGGCACAAGTGAGATGCATGTAGTTTTAATTTGGCATATGAAGGCAGACTGCTGAGGAAGGTGGTGTTGCAGGCAGTGGAGTGTGGTAGGGGAAGCTGGATGAGAAGCATTGACAGGTAAATTTGGGTGGCAGGACATGAGTGGTGGTGTGGTCAGGGAGCTGTCAGAGGCGGAAGTGAAATGTATGTTGCTGAGTGTGGCGTGGAGGAATGGAGGAAGGAAGTGCACAAAAAGCTAAAGTTGTCCATGATGAAGCGGATAGGGGAGTGTGAGGTTGAGTCGAGTTGTGTGTTTTAGAAGTCAAAGGCTGAAAGGAGGATGATGTTGAAGATAAGGGGGGAGGGGGACGGTGGCTTTTCAGATTGAGATGGGAAGGTGGCATGGGGTGAAGAGAGAGGAGAGGGTGTGCAAGGAGTGTAACAGTGGGGAGGTGGAGGGTGTGTGCCATTGGCTTTCACAATGCTCTGCATGGGACCATCTTAGTCGGCCTCTCCTGGAAGCCATGGAGGGATCAAGGGAGGACTCTCTAGTAAAGAGCATTGGAGGAGAGCAGCCTTTGTATTGTCACTGGCCTGTAAGGACTGTCGTATACTGTCTATTAGTTCTATGTGGTTAGCTAGGTTCTATTAATGCCTATACATGATACATGCTATCAAGCAAGCTGTCACGCCCTATATTAACATTGACCCTAGTTTATCTACATGTTACTCATCTGTATCTCTACATTTCCCATGGTGCATGATGTGTACAGTGCTACATTGGACCATGATGTGTCCTAATACACTCTAATAATTAATTGAATTGAAATTGAATTGAATTGAATATAGCAACCGGACGGGGCGGATCAAGCCGTCGTGAGGACCCACAGGACCCGAGGTACACAGTAGTGTCTTGTGTCCGTGGCCACTGGAACCTAAGCTTGCGCACTCATTTAGCGGAAAAGAATCAAAGATGGCACCTAGAAGAGTTGTATCCGTTAGTGGAGTGGCTCTCGTTTTTATTGTCACTTGGTACCTCGTTTCTTCGGACAGCCCTACCCTGCACAGTATCGTCTCTGGCGCGAGCGAGACTGGATCTGTGGAAGAGACTCCAAAAGAAGTGAAGCCAAGTCAGCGTGAACCTGTCGCTGGAATGAGTACCAGTGACTGCCTGGTTGGCGACGAGGCGAAGGTTTGCGACAACGCCAGTCTTCCCATGTTGGTGTTTGTGGCTGGAATTGAAGGCAGTGGACACCACATGGTCAGTTCGCTATTTAGTCATCTGTTCTCGTTCGCTCTGGATAATCAGTTCAAGCCGTGGCAGCACATTTACGAGTCGCCGCCGGAGGTGACGACATTATACTATTCCATCATAGAGAAAGAACTGTATGAACGGAGACTGGAGAGTCTAACTAAACTCATGGACAAGGCCATGAGAGACAAAAAGTTGGCCACTATGGTATATGCTAGCTCCTTCCCCATGGGCTTACATTCTGGGACATATGCTACCGCCAGACCAGATCTCATTGACTTGAAGGACTTTGAATGCAAACTGTACAGGATTAAGTTTCTTGTTACTCGTCGCCATCCCTTGGCAGCTGTGATGTCTGCTGTCAGAAGATTTGGCTCCAGGGTCACTCAGTATGACGAGTTCAAGCGAATCCCAAATGACAAGAAGGCGGGTTTGAATGAAAGTGTTCTTCCTTACACTGTTACAGCAAGAATAGCCGAGGACAATCTGATCTACATTGACCAACAGGTACGTCAACTTGGTTGTCATCAAGTGCATTTCATAGACTATGATAAAGTGGTGAGTGTAGCAACAAGAGAGAAGTCTTTGCGACAATTGGCCACATTCTTGGAGATGACTCCACTTCAGCGCAAGACTTTACTGTCCGTCAAATTAGCCAAATCCAACACAAAAGTCACTATCCCACCTCGCTGCACCCAGTGCATAGAGAAAACTTTGTATGAATTTTTTGAGGAGAGGAAGATGATGTGGCCATTGCTCCTCCCCCAGTGAGCTTATATAATAAAGGACTGCTTCACCTTGAGCCTTTAATTGACTATACTGTGATACTTATTGTTATATTTATTCACTAGTGTTATGAATATTTCATGATACGTTTCAGTTATTTGCACTACGTTTCTAGCTGTTCACATTCTGTCATATTGCTTGCTTTTATGGAGTATCAGAGATTGCATTACTGTATCACTCTGTGCTCAGTGCTCCAAACCTATCCCCCATTTTAGCTGGAACTTAATGAATGTCCCCTATTCATCATTCCAAATAGAGCCTACCTAAAACTTTTTCTAAGCATGCTGGCAATCCACCCTTTCAGCACTGGTAGACCTTGTGGTAAGTAGTGAAATGTCCAAGTTTGAATCCAAAAGCATGTTTGGTTTAGTAAATAGAAGCATCCAAAACTTGTAATTTACCCATACATTACATTGGCGAGGGGACACCCTTTCCCCTCGCCTATGTAATGTATTGGAAAAATGCCAATTTTGATCAATTGTATTTAGTACTAAGACAAACATGCTTTTGGCTTCAAACGAGGACATTTCGTTACTTACCACAAGGTCTACCAGTGCTGAAAAGGTTGGATTGCCAGCATGCTTGGAAGAATTTTGGTGGGCTCTATTTGGAATGATAAATAGGTGCCATTGAATGAAGTAAATGGCAGAGCTACAGAATCCCACAGGCTTTCTTATAGCTAGCCAGGCTGTCAGGTCAACAGTTGGCTGCACTGACATTACAGCAAGGCGCAAGTACATGCACATGACAACTTCTGCGCATGTGCATAAATCACCTCACAGTAAGAGCAGCTGTGGGTAAGCAAGGTCAAAGGTCAAAGGTTAAAAGGTCTAAGGTCACACCTGGGATGCCTCCCCAGCCCATAAACCCAAAACGTGGGCCCACATGGTCCCACTTCCGAAGGTGAGTGAACACCACCTTCAACACAGATGAGTTCTGGAGGGGTGAAGTGTAGACTGTAGACAATGTGACATCACAGCTGTGTGAACATGTATCTTTCTTCCTAGAAGTAGCTCACTAAGTAGTTGCTAGGGAGCCAGACGCACCCCACCCTACCGTAGCTATTGCCAGGGAGGATGGAAACATTCGCATACCAGTGAAGAAGAAGAAGCGACGACCTGGGCCATTGGCATTGATAGATTAAGTGATAGATTGATCATTTATACCAATTGTAACTTGAAGATTTTCCTCTGTGAGAAAATGTATTCAGAATTACATCATAGCCATATTTCATTGATTGGTCATGTCCTCATTGCCAGCCTAGCACACTGATTGATGAAGTGTGCAGCTACTTTTTAAACTAGAGTGCATGTTCATGGAGCATAATCCTGATGATGTATCATGATCAGTAGATGGAATTGAAAGTAATGTGTAATGATGACTGATAAATGTAACTAGGTAAAAAGACAGGCCTGTAGCCTGGTCTGAAAATGGGGGTTCTTGTCCATGTAGCTATATGCAAAGTGGGACACTGTGCAATACAATGAGTGCTGCTGAGCAGTGTTCAGTTGAGCCATTACTACGGACAGGACTAGGTATTAGAAGTTGACATGGAATGACAAGTATGTGGGGCAATAATGAGAGTTTTTAGTGGCAGATGGAACTTATCCGTGTGTGTGGGGGGGGAGGGGGTTCTTCTGAACCCCCCGAACCGCCCAGCCTACAGCCCTGTAAGTAGGGCCCTGTGTTGCATCTCAGCCCTATATAACTAGTGTAGTACTAGTGTGCCATGAGGGTATTAATGAAAGCAAACACAGCTATATATACAGTTTGATTAGCTATCACTTCAGTTTAGCTAGCTACATGACAGAAACATTCAAGTGAGTACTACAGTAAATATGCATGCTTTAGAAAATTATTACTGCAACAAGCGATGCAATGGAGTACAACATCTAAGAAGAAGTAGCTACATGTGACAGTATACACATATGCATGGCATGTCTACAGTGAGTTGCTCCTTTTGTATTGCATGTATAGTACTGAAACTGCTACGTTATACAGATGAACCTGTCTAAGATGGTCCCTATGTTAGGCAGCTACCTCTCTAAAACAGCCAGCCTCCTTGGCACCAAATAACACTAAAACATTGCAGTATATACCTCTGTAGAGTAGCCCCTTAGAACTGGCCCACAAGTGGCCGTCTTATAATTAGACAGGTTCCACTGTACAAAACTTTGAGGAATATTTTTGCTGTTCAATTTTCTAGCCTCATGTTAAAAGTTCCCATCCACGCAGTGTTAGCAAAGCCAATCTTCAGCTTCTGTAGCTATCCAGCAGCTATGGCTCCAGTGTAAATACAGTACAGAAAACACAATGGTGAACCACAGGAAAAACCCGGGCCTAGTATGAGGGCATTACCAATGTGAGTATCACTTCAGTCAACGTTAACGCCCGGCTAGAAAGCTCTCCTGTTCCTCTGTCGTGCCTTGGCTCCAGTATATCAATCAATCAATAAATCATTATTAAAGTGCACCATGCCCATTTGCACTAGGGCACAGATTGGCCCCATGCAGCACTTACACATAACAGGCAAAATGAATACTCATGAACCTGCAGTAGTGTTACCCAAACCTTGCATGCCACATACATACAATGATAGATAACAGTTCATGATCATGGTTTTGACATGCAGCAGACAGCAGGGACGCAGTGGGATCCTGGGTACTGCCCGTGTCACTGTGTCGTCTACCAGTCGTGACAAATGTCATTACATTGTTACACGATATCATGTATTCATGTATGTGCAGACTAGGTATGCAGTATAGCATAGCTACGTATACATTGAGCAACTATGTCCGTACTAGGAGGTGTCAACCACTATGCGTATTAACAACTGCGCGGCTGTGGGCGGGTCAAGTCATGAGGACCCGCAGGGCCCGAGGAACAGGGTAGTACTTTGGGTCCGTGGCCGCTGGAACCTAAGCTTACACACTCACTTTGCGGAAAAGAATCCTAGATGGATCCTAGAAAAGTTGTATCCGTTTGTGGAGTGGCTCTCGTCTTTGCTGTCACTTGGTACCTCGTTTCTTCGGACAGCCCTACCCTGCACAGTATCGTCTCTGGCGCGAGCGAGACTGGATCTGTGGAAGAGACTCCAAAAGGAGTGCAGCCAAGTCAGCGCGAACCTGTCGCTGGAATGAGTACCAGTGACTGCCTGGTTGGCGACGAGGCGAAGGTTTGCGACAACGCCAGTCTTCCCATGTTGGTGTTTGTGGTAGGAATTGAAGGCAGTGGACACCACATGGTCAGCTCGCTATTTAATCGTCTGTCCTCGTTCGCTCTGGATAATCAGTTCAAGCCGTGGCAGCACATTTACGAGTCGCCGCCGGAGGTGACGACATTGTACTATTCCATCATAGAGAAAGAACTGTATGAACAGAGACTGGAGAGTCTAACTAAACTCATGGACAAGGCCATGAGAGACAAAAAGTTGGCCACTATGGTATATGCTAGCTCCTTCCCCATGGGCTTACATTCTGGAACATATGCTACCGCCAGACCAGATCTCATTGACTTGAAGGACTTTGAATGCAAACTGTACAGGATTAAGTTTCTTGTTACCCGTCGCCATCCCTTGGCAGCTGTGATGTCTGCTGTCAGAAGATTTGGCTCCAGGGTCACTCAGTATGACGAGTTCAAGCGAATCCCAAATGACAAGAAGGCGGGTTTGAATGAAAGTGTTCTTCCTTACACTGTTACAGCAAGAATAGCCGAGGACAATCTGATCTACATTGACCAACAGGTGCGTCAACTTGGTTGTCATCAAGTGCATTTCATAGACTATGATAAAGTGGTGAATGTAGCAACAAGAGAGAAGTCTTTGCGACAGTTGGCCACATTCTTGGATTTGACTCCGCCTCAGCGCAAGACTTTACTGTCCATCAAATTAGCCAAATCCAGCACCAAAGTCACTATCCCACCTCACTGCACCCAGTGCATAGAGAAAACTTTGTATGAGTTTTTTGAGGAGAGGAAGATGATGTGGCCATTGCTCCTCCCCCAGTGAGCTTACTAAAGGACTGCTTCACCTTGAGCCTTTGACTATACTGCGACATTGATTTATTTATAACTCGAACTGTATTCATCAATGTTATATTATTTTATGATGCTTTTCAAATATCTGCACAGAGTTTCTAGCTGTTCATATCCTGTCATATTGCTAGTTTTTATGGAGTTGTAGAGACTGCATTTACCATATCACTCTGTGCCCAGCGCTCCAAACCTATCTCCCATATGCATGTTAATGTGATGCCACAGCTGTATGAACTGTGTATCTTTCTCCCTAGCTGTCTGCACTCAGACCAGCCACCACCTCTGGTACCTAGGCCTGCCACCCCCTCTGAGAAAGGAATGGTAACAATGTTGGGATGAAGTGTATGAATATTTGTATATAGGTGCTAAGAGCCTGTGGTCAATGATTACATAACACCTCATGATGACATGAGGTGCTTAAGTTCTAGAGTGGTTGTTGCCAGGACAGACCTGCCTAGTGGCCCAGGTCAACCACTGAGGCCTTTTCTGATTACTACGCTTATGCCTCTTAGGTCTGATGCTTATGAGGTGAGTCCAGTGTAGAGGTGTGCCACCGTAGGCTGATCTTCCTCTGCCACTGAGCCTGCACCTTACTATGAAGCTGTCTTGTATGTAGGCTTCCTTCATGGACATGACCCGGCAAACAGTGTTTGATTCATGTGACACACGTAGGAAGGATTCAATGTGGCTTCAATGGCTCTGGGTTCTTTTGGGCTACACAATTTCAGGATCATATCATCGAAAGAGGTTCTGCGTGCACTTGATCTTTGATGCATTCAGTAACACACAATATGGCAACAATATGGCCGTTTATTTAATATGCCCATGGCCAACATTGATAGAGCTCCTGTGTAAATATATAGTACTAGCAGGGCGCCCGTCTTCGGCGGGCTTCTGCTACGGTGAGTCGCACATCAGCAAGTCGGGTCCAGGCTGAATCGAAAAATCTGCGCTGTTAGCAACAGAGGTTGGCTGCTATAACGATGGCCGATCGTTGGACGCGACAGCGAATCACACCGCCCGATAACCAGAAGTCATGGGAGCGAGTATTAATACAATTGCCATCAGCCGCTATCGAAAAACCGGAAATTGAAGGATATCTCCTCAGAACTGCAAGACAGGCGATTTCAACCCGTGGAGGACACTTCTGGAGCCTCACTTTATAATCCCTGAGAGATTTGTGACGCCCTGTGCAGTAGTTTTGCCCGAATCGCGAACCAACAAACAAACGAACTGTCAACGTACTGCCCCTCCCCCTTACATTTGTACCCCACATAGACATGTACATTGAAACTTCAGTGGTATTATGCTCATACATAGCCAACGATGGTGTATCAATTACAGTAGAATTCCTGTGCAGGCATAGCAAGATAAAATGATATAGAATATATACATTCCTTTAGTATGCACATAAACTATATAGAATATGTGAGCACAAGGTTTAGTAACAACAATACTAATATTATAGAATAGTACTATACAGTCAAGGACTCAAAGTGAAGCAGTCCTTTATTATATAAGCTCACTGGGGGAGGAGCAATGGCCACATCATCTTCCTCTCCTCAAAAAACTCATACAAAGTTTTCTCTATGCACTGGGTGCAGCGAGGTGGGATAGTGACTTTGGTGTTGGATTTGGCTAATTTGATGGACAGTAAAGTCTTGCGCTGAAGTGGAGTCATCTCCAAGAATGTGGCCAACTGTCGCAAAGACTTCTCTCTTGTTGCTACATTCACCACTTTATCATAGTCTATGAAATGCACTTGATGACAACCAAGTTGACGCACCTGTTGGTCAATGTAGATCAGATTGTCCTCGGCTATTCTTGCTGTAACAGTGTAAGGCAGAACACTTTCATTCAGACCCTCCCTCTTGTTCTTTGGGATTCGCTTGAACTCGTCATACTGAGTGACCCTGGAGCCAAATCTTCTGACAGCAGACATCACAGCTGCCAAGGGATGGCGACGGGTAACAAGAAACTTAATCCTGTACAGTTTGCATTCAAAGTCCTTCAAGTCAATGAGATCTGGTCTGGCAGTAGCATATGTCCCAGAATGTAAGCCCATGGGGAAGGAGCTAGCATACACCATAGTTGCCAGCTTTTTGTCTTTCTTGGCCTTGTCCATGAGTTGAATTAGACTGCCCAGTCTCCGTTCATACAGTTCCTTCTCTATGATGGAATAGTACAATGTCGTCACATCTGGTGACGGATCGTAAATGTGCTGCCACGGCTTGAACTGATTATCCAGAGCGAACGAGGACAGACGATTAAATAGCGAACTGATCATGTGGTGTCCACTGCCTTCAATTCCAACTACAAACACCAACATGGGAAGATTGGCGTTGTCGCAAACCTTCGCCTCGTCGCCAACCAGGCAGTCACTGGTACTCATTCCAGCGACAGGTTCACGCTGACTTGGCTTCACTTCTTTTGGAGTCTCCGCCACGGATCCAGTCCTGTTCGCGCTGGATACGCTACTGTGCAGGGTAGGGCTGTCCGAAGAAACGAGACACCAAGTGATAGCAAAGACGAGGGCAACTCCACTGACTAGTATAACACCTGAAGACGCCATCTAGGAATCTTCCTCCGTCCCTTGCAAGATGAGTGTATTAACTTGTGACTGCAGCTGCTCCTCTTGTCCTGACCCACCCCCTTGAAGCACGGGCACGTGACTATCTAGCGTGGGGTATTTCCGGTCACCTAAGACGAGGCGAGTCCTCTTCGGGCAAGATGTGACCTTGACGTGCTACTAGCCTACCCTGGAGGAAGGCAGGGTACTACTGTGCGCGACACCAAACTGGAGGAGGCTCCTGCTGCTATTAGCGCAGAGAAATTCTGACCCAATCACAGCACTGTCGCGGAGGGCGTTTCCGCTCACGAGCCGACGAGTGTAGAAAAGTGCTAGGAGAGTAGTGCAAAGTAGCGGAATGCAGCTTTTACGATGTCCACAGATGTCTACTGTGCTCTTGGTATCAACACAAGCTACCAATAGCACAGAGGTGGCAGGTGGAGACCATGCTCTTTGAGGGGTAATTGTACAATGTAGTGGATCTATTCCTTGCATCCAATGTATTCTGCCCATTCTGAACTGTCGTGTCCTTCCTCATAGACACCATCCCACTCTGGACACTTTGTTTTAGGCTTCTGCTTTTGCAAGTTCACATAGTTTGTGAAGGAAAACGAGGCATGCATTCATATGTCTGGTAATACCCTCCACTGGTTCATGTGTTCAAGTGGGTGGTTCTCCAGGAATGAGAAGCTTCAGCAAGTGCACAATTTGGTGCTGTGTTGGGCATAGGTAGTACTGCAAATTAATGCAATAAATGGCCAATGGCAGTAGTGGGTTGTTGCGCTAGCTTCTTCCATTACAAGGCTATTTCTTAGGAGTTCAAGATTTGCAATGCAACAGTTACACCACGAATCACTTATAAGGATTTACAACTGGTAGGCGATGTTGCAGGCTGACCGCTTTAGCACGTGAAATGCAGCAGGTGTACAGCTACTCGTAACCGGAGTTTGGAGTTTGGCGCTGTGTCAATCATAGATAGTGGTGGGAATATTATATTCCCTCCACTATCTATGGTGTCAATGGACACACTAAGTCAAATTACATCCGCAAGTCCGGTAATATAATAGCCGCTGACCGGAAATACTCTACGCTACTCTACCCTCCATTTGTTATTGATTGTCATGGTGATTTTCAAGATGGAGGGCGAAGACGTTCACGCAGCTACTGGATATCGCAGCAGGAGACTCAAGATCATCGCTTTTGGACCAGAAGAAGCGGGAAAGGTATGAGCGAATTGCTCCTCTTACGTCACTGGCTGCTAAAGAGATTGATGGATTAATATCGTTGTCAGCATGGCATAACTTAGTGGCTGTTATTTTTATTGCTCTCAGATCATTTACTTGTCGCGTGTGTTCTGTTGTTAGAGCTGCATCATCAAACGGTATTGCGAGAAGCGGTTTGTGTCAAAGTACCTCCCTACCATTGGCATCGACTATGGAGTGACAAAGTGAGGAGCATGTGTCATTGCTGTTGTTCCTGTCCTGCTGGCTCAAGTGTGGTTGACATACTACATCTAATGTTGAGCATCTTATTAGCACAATCTCTAAAAAAAATGGTGCATTTAACCATTGCTTCAGAAAGGGTTGGTCTTCTTCAGGGCGAAGATCTTCGCCCTGAAGAAGACCAGAGCATCTGGTCAAAACGTCGGCAAAGTGTTCAACCCTGTTGTGAAGTTGGTATTGGAGAACCAACCCTTTCTGATGCCTGAGCCAGCTGAGAAGCCCTCACTTCATGCATAACCATTGCTTCCTCGATAACAGCATTGTGTGCACTTGTGCAAGTTGCTATGACCTTGCCAGCCCAGTTATAATCTGGCACACTCTCTAGTGGATTGCGTCGTGAGTGTAGCCAGTCCTCCTGTGACCTTTTCATGAAGATTCAGTGATGCAGACATTGTCGGGTTGGTTGTCCACACACCAGGCACTGGGTACTGGAGTCGAAGTCATGGTATTATACAAAAACATGAGCAGTATTGCTGTATAATATCTCTAGCTTGCAATCTATGTCAACACTAGATTTCGCAAGTATACTGTAAGTATGTGTATGAATCTGTATAATATCGTGCAAGCGCTTCCCGGATACCGGTACGGGTGTGGTAGTGATTCAAAACGGTCTGTATGAGTAGTACGTACGTAGGAAACAATTCTAACTTTGAGCAGCAGCCATAGCAATAGATTAATGAATACAGGACAGTTTGGCCCCAGCCTTCATCAGCTGTTACACTGGATGCATACTGGTATGTATGGGGAGAAAAAAAATTGAGGCATACAGAGTAGGAAATCAGAGGTGATGTTGTATACAATGCATGCAGGATGAAATAACCATTGAATGAAGCAGAGGCCCAAGCATCAGGTGGACATACGTATTTGGCACATGGGTGCAGATTTTAGTACCACCAAGAGTACATAAGATTATCTACTCTTGGTGCCACACATGTTGTCTATTGGTATGTTATTGATAGTGATGTGTATTGTACATGTTACCAGAAAGTGTTGTTAGAAATGAATACGAAAGTTCAGTAGTACAGTGAACTTGTCTAAGACGGCCACTTCAGGCCAGTCTAAATGACCTTTATAGAGAGGTGGCTGCTCTACAGAGGTAGATTGCGATGTTTTAGTACTATTTGGGGCCAGGGAGGCTGGCTGCTTAGAGAGGTGACTGCCTAACATAGTGACCATCTTTGACACGTTCCACTGTACGTAGCTGCACCTGTGTAATGTAGTGAACATTGTGCAGAACAATGTGTGTTGAGCTTGACCTGGTGTATGTGTGATCAGCAGTGTAGTCTTTCGCATGCTGACTGTGCAGGTACCGTGTCGATGGTGAAGATGTGAAAGTTGACATCTTTGACCTAGCTGGACAGCCTTACTTCTATGAGGTGAGTGAAAGGCTTTGCCAAGTTTGCTTAGGTGCATTGTACGTATGTAAGTGAACTTTTAAGACAATAGTATGAAGATGATAACAGCTGCTATTGTACTGTAGATTACCTCTGTTGTATTGGTACTTTGTCACTCAGGTTAGAAATGAGTTTTACACAGGAGCCCATGGGGCTCTTCTAGCATACGATGTGAACAACAGGGCCTCTTTTGAAGCCCTGGGCTCATGGCTACTGGAAATGCGAAGCCATCTGACTGATCCAGATCAGGATATGGCCAATCTTGTTGTTGTGGTCTGCGCTAACAAGGTGCATTAAAGCTATAGTGTGTTATACACATGCAGGATGTACTGTATGACGTAGATGGAGATCCTATGCTCTGTGTTCACGTATTGACCTGTGGTGTATGTATATGCAGTATCCACTTGGTACTGACTCTTAGGAGGAAATTTGCAGGAAACTTTTCATGGTACAGGATGTTTGGGTAGCGAGCTGTATTCAACTTAGTTGTATGTGTACAGCTCACAAAGGCGCTTGCAACCACGAGCTGTACCTTGATTATGTATACAGCTAGCAATTGCCCTTGATTCCAAGCGTTTCATGCTATTGAATCTTTCCTGCAACATTTCCGTTTGAGAAATGGTACCAAGCCCATTGTATGTAGCAGCGAGCCTTTGTGACATCGTATAGTCACACATTTTGATATGGACAGCTATGAAGGAACAATACTCTGCTGTGTACATACATTGTGTGTGTGTGCGTGTGTGTGTGCGTGCGTGCGTGCGTGCGTGTGTGTGTGTGTGTGTGTGTGTGTGTGTGTGTGTGTGTGTGTGTGTTGTGTGTGTGTTTGTGTGTGTGCATGTGCACATATACATGGAGGTTTGAAGGGTGATGCCTGTTGTCTTTGACCTTGACCTGTATGTAGGTGGATTTGGCTAAGCGTAAGGTAGATGACTACGAAGGCAGGATCTGGGCTGAGACCAGAGGCTACTCATACTTTGAGACATCAGCACTGAGTGGACAGGGGATCCAGGACATGTACGAGGTGAGAGCGAGACTTCATTCTGTCGTCTGGTGTAGTGCTATTTGTTAATGCTGACTCTGCAATGAACATGAGTCCTTTACTTTTACTTCATTTCTACTGCCAAGTCATTCTTGTGTTGTGCATAGTCATCTTAGCATGTCCAATGTCTCTGCAGTCCATATCTAAAAATTTCCTTGGGAGGGGGGGGGGGGGGGAAGAATGGAGGTTCCGAGAATTAAAGTTGTGACAGAGGAAGTAAGGGGGGGGGGGGATACTATGCTAACATATGGCTTCCGTCCCACCCAAATGCACCCCTGCTTTGTTCCTCTAGAACTGCAGCCCCTTGGGACAAAGGCCACACAATAAAATTACACTTACCTTTACCTCATACCTGTTATCCTGCAGACTCCTGAATGCAGTGATTTAAAAGTGTTTGTACCTATTCAGTCAGAGTAGCAACAACCATGTACGCTTGTGTGCCCCTAGTCTAGTCTGCTAGCCCCTTGAATTGCACAGTTGACCTTACCCTTTTAAGTAGTGAAAGAATAATGCTTCAATTGGCACTTTACTTTCACTCGCACACACACTGAATGCACAACATGTGTCCATACCTTTTCCATTTCAAGTTCTTGTTTAGTGAGACTGCGAGGGTGGCTTTGAAAGGAGAAAGACCTTCTAAAAACCCATCACAATTGGGCTACACACTGGAGCAAGCCAGCTTGGTGCAACGGATTTGTAGTTGTCGAGACAGTGCTGAAGTGTTAGGTGTTTCCCGGAGCAGCAGCAAGGATGATGTGCTGAAAGCTTACAAGAAACTAGCTGTTCTCCTTCACCCCGACAAGAACCTTGCTCCTGGCAGTGATGAGGCATTCAAGGTCATCAGCCGTGCAAAGGATGAGTTACTGAGAACCAAATAAATGCAATAAGTGCATGACCTGTTGCTATTGTGCGCTTGTAGTGTACCATTTTTCACTTCTGCATTGTTCCAACTCATTGTGCATGCATAATGTGCGTAGCTGAAAGTATTCAGCATATGGCCACTTCCAGTTTGACGCGACAGATCTGCATGGTGTACAGTATGCCCTGGTGTGGCCACACATGTATATAGTTATACGAATGCAACTTAAGGGCATGGCTAGTCTCTGTGTGGGATGACAAAGGCTAGGGCTAGCAGTGGGCATATAGGGCATGACACTGGGCAGGACTTGAATGTGCAGTGTATAGATTATAATTGAAGCATACGGTGGTAAAAGTGTGAATACTGTACTTACATAATATGAAGGTATGTACGTGTGTATATTAGCATGAAATTCCAAAGTGACATTTCTCCATAGCGTCCATCCGCTTAATTAAGAAAGATAACTATGGTAGACTGGATTCACACAGCGATCCAATGAGATACACGGTGACTTCAACAAGAAGTGAGCATTTCCAGAAATGGGCACGTGACCAAAATTGGGAATACACATTGGTGAGTGTGGTGAGTTGTCTGAGGAACAAATTGCATAACTGATGATAAATGTACTGCACTGCAGCATCTGTAAGACATCAATTACATGATTTGTCTTCAGATGTCTCACCATGTAAGCATACTCCTAATTTTGGTCAAGCACGCCAGTGCTAGGCTGCAAGGCGCTTATTTATCTAGCTACATTGTAACTATTATGCACATGCAGAAGTAGGTGGTGGTGGTGGTGGCACACATGGCCAGCACTCCCATGCACCCAGCAGCTCCTACCCCTCACATCTAGACTTTAACCACGTTAAAGACTAATAACATTATACCCTATATGGTATGGTATGTAATAATGTAATAACAATGCAATACATGGTGTGGTGTGTAATAGATGACAGTGGACACAACATGTCCCATAGGCTTTGAAGGCAGCCATATGCATGCACTAGGAGTGGACGTATCCTAGGTAGCCCATGGTGCGGGAACCGTTGCAAGGTTGCATAAATCCGCTGTACTGCTACGGAGTACACAGTGTTGACTTACTCGTCCCCGCCCACTTTTGATTGCTTTTTATGAATGGCGTCCGGAAGTGGATTGGGGGCGGATCTCTCGACCATAGATAGAGGAAGTCTATGTCTCGACTGACCAGTGTGCTAGGATTTGCCTGGTGTGAATAGCAGTGCGGCGGATAAAGATGAGGATAATACCTCGAAGACGACTGGCGTGGATCGTTCTGGGACTGCTGTGCTTGGTGCCTTTTTTCCTCATCAGTTCTGTTGTCAATAAACCCAAGATCCTGTCCGAAGAAGAGGATGAAACAGACTTGTGGACCCCATTTCCCGACCCACTTCCCGAAGCTGATCCATTCTGTCTTACGGAGCCGGAGACGACCGTCTGCAAAAACGCCAGCCTACCAGAGCTCATCTTTGTAGTGGGAGTGTCTGGTAGTGGACATCGCCTGATCAAGGCACTCGTCTCCAAGATCAACGAATACGAAGTTGACGAGTTCCTCCCCTTTTTGCATATATATGAGCCTGGCCGCGATAACGACTGGAGTCAACTCTACTACGCTATTGTGGAAAAGGATATACTGCGTAGACGTCTTCAGCATTTGGTGGACCAATTGGGAAGAGCGCGGAGCAAAGGCAAGAAGGGCGTTGTTTTGGTGGGCGACTCCTTTCCCATGGGAAAGGGGGCGGGATTGCAGGCGACAGGGAGACCCGATCTACTAGACTTGAATAAGTTCGACTGTGAACTGTATCGCTTGAAGTTTGTGGTCATCAGGCGTCATCCCTTGCCCTCTGTTATGGCGAGTGTTAATCACTACTGCGACGGTGCCTATTGTAACTTCACTGAAGCAGCCACAAAATTTCCAAACCTGAATGCAACTACCCTGCCATATACAGTGAAAGCGCGTATTCTTGAGAGTGAGCTTATGTATATTGAACAGCAGCTTCGGAGACTGGGCTGTCACCAGCTTGTATTTTTAGAGCACGACAGAATCCACGATAAAACGACAAGGAGACGCCAGGTTGCGAAGCTTCTGTCCTTTCTTGGGCTACGCAGTTACTATGTCAATTTGCTTGCTTCTCTTGAGCTTCCATCGTCCAACTCAACTGTAGCTGTTCCACCACCGTGTACCAATTGCATTGAGAAAACGTTGCATAGTTTCTTTGAACGGAGAAAGTCTATGTGGCCCCTACTGCTCCCTCAGTGAGGTGGGCTGACATGTTACACTAAACTTGCATCTAGCATTTTAAGATTTGACGTTTTAAAAACTACCCTTACAAGCTCATGTAGCGCTGCAGACAGTTCTGATTTTGTTTCTATCTCTATTTTGTATTTTTGACCACCGTGCATTTGCATGCTGTGTGTGTTTGTATAGCACAGAAACAGTATTTATTCTGCTTGTCGAATATGGTACTGTGATCGGATAACTTCATGTAGGCCTAAAGAGTTGCCATAAAGTTGGCTGAATGAATAGTTAGTTTTCAGTTCACTTAGACAGCCTAAAATGAAAATGAACATGTTACAATGCCTGTATGGAATGATTGCATGAGCAATGGGTACTCTATACCTAATCGCATGCACCTGCCTACATACAAGAATAGCCCAATTTACTAACATATGCACCCACTGGCTCCATGTGGACAATGTAGGTTTACAGATTGTGGTAGGTCTCCTTGCAGTTGTCATGTCAAACTACCTAGCTAGGTATCACTGTTAGTTCACTTATGTGATTCAATAGTCTTTGTAGTGTTTTCAGTTGAATTTCAATGAGGTGTTCATTCAAATATACAGTGTTTTGCTGAATGGTTGATATGACATCTCTGAGCTTTGCCCTCAATGGGTGTTGTAAGCAGGGAACCTAAGCCATTCAAGCATCATGTTACCATGCATGCCAAAAAGTTCAGAGGTAAGCCAAATTCCTTTAGGTTTTCTCATAGACACTATGGCTTTCTCAGGCTAGCATTGATGGACTTTGTAGGAGGCCATGATGGTGGTGGTGGCATGTGGTCCATGTATGGGATGCCCTCACACCTACATATCTACACGTGCTGTCTACATATGTTGTGTGTAGCGTTATATAGCATACAGAACAAACTGCTATCAATTGATTGGGTGCATGGCCAAAGGTGGGATACATAGCAGCTGTATATCAATCTGTTCACATGCCACTGTGCTGCACATGTGTGTGCTGTCACTCCAATGTGTGAACATGCTGTGATGTCATAGGAGCTGCAGTCTCACAGTAACAGCTGGCATTTCGCACCTGCATAATCACTACAGGTATGTGGCTTACTCAGTCGTGACAGCTGCCAACTAGAGCACTTGAGTGTGGAGTGGAGTGGAGCTGGCTTGGAGTGTTTTGCAAAGGGTCATGTATAAGGGAGTGCATTGACTTGCAGACTCAATCACTTCTTAGTCTCGTGTGGCCAGACCCTTTCCTCCGCTTCATCAGTTATTGTACAACACTCTGTGGGGGAGGGGTTTATGAAATAGTGGAAGCAGAGGAAAGGGTCTGGCCACGCAAGACACTACCGAACCTAAAATTGTTATGTACAGTTATCACACAAAAGTGCACGAGCGCAGAGATCAGAGTTGAGTAATGAGTCTTTTAAAGTTCATGAAGAGGATACTTTGTACGTATATATGCAACAACCAGCCAAGAAAAAGGAAAATTTAGGGGAAAAAGTGGCTGTGGTAGAACACCTGGAGCTCGGGGTCTTAGTATAAGTCAGCCACACCAGAATGTGTGTGGCTTTGTTTGATTCTTACCATGTTTCTCTGGCATTCTAGGGCTAATTGAGAAATGTTGTTCAGGGCATGGACTATACTGGGTCACCTGGGCATGCATATGTCCACCAACTTGCATGGGTCACTTGGGCGTGTCCACCAACTTGCATGGGTCACCTGGGCGTGTCCACCAACTTGCATGGGTCACCTGGGCGTGTCCACCAACATATACATGGGTCACCTGGGCGTGTCCACCAACTTGCATGGGTCACCTGGGCGTGTCCACCAACATATACATGGGTCACCTGGGCGTGTCCACCAACTTGCATGGGTCACCTGGGTGTGTCCACCAACTTGCATGGGTCACCTGGGCGTGTCCACCAACTTACATGGGTCACCTGGGCGTGTCCACCAACTTACATGGCCATTTGCACTGGTTCATATGTATGTACTTGATACCACACCATGTATTTGTACAAATGTCCTACACACTGTGTGTTACGTTTTAAGAGAAAATATATTAGCTTTCCTGTAGCAGGTGGGGGCAGTAGTAGACATTTCAACCACAAGGGTCTTAATTAGTTACAAAATGTTTTGTAACTGACGAAGACCCTTGTGGTCAAAATGTCTTACTACTAGATGCCCCCTACAGGCAAGCTTGTAAAGTTCAAGTTCATATCCGCTCCGTAGCAAGAGTCTCTACCACATCATCAAATTATAGTAGCACTTACGAGGTTCCTTGTACATGGGAAGAGGCTTAATAAGTGAATAATTTTGCCTATAGTTTAAATGTCTAACTCTCTCCTATATATACTCCTATACTGTACCAAGCACATGGGCATGAGGACCTCCAAACCACCTCAGGCATTACTACCTATTCATACTTGCACTGTATTTACTTTAGATTAGTGCATTATAATTATTGTTACTTACACTGCATAAACATTGGGTTCAGACTGTTATGTTATGCATTGGGAGGTGCAATGTGTATTCACACAGCTCAACTGTTGACACAGACCAACTGATGTGTGCAATAGTGGTGATTGTGGGTGATAAGCTCAAGATCTGACAGATAACTTCATTAGAATGTATTGTGCACACACAATAGTGTATTACATAATGATAACATCATTTGCCAATGAGGCAACCCTTACATGTCACGCGTGGCTGTTTGATCTAAAATGGAGCAAATCAAGCCATACAAACTCACTTGTCTATAGCTAGGCTAGCTAAACTGTACACATATAAACGTATATGCAACACTGTGTGAGTACATAATGTGAGTACATGGCCAGCTGAACCCACCCATCTGCTGGCCATGGCCATTTAATCACAGTGAGTCATGAGTTGTGCATCATAAGCAATCTACGTATGAAATATTTAATTGCATGTACAGACACCCCAAGATGTGTGAATGCAAGTATGTTAGTCTCTTGCATGCACCAGATGCAACCAAGGAGTGTCGGCATGCAATGTATACATATAGTGTACAAAGTGAAAGTATTAGAGAATTGACTGGTCTAGCAAGCTAGACCGTCTCCACCTGGGGCACTTTGATATACAATAGAACCAGTTGCTAAGCACCCAGGGTATATTATAGAGGGTCTATAGTGTATGCATGATCTACTGCTTTGGAGCATGTATGTAACAATGTCCTATGCATAGTACATCATGCTACGTATAGATAGTGCTGTATTAGAAAACTAGAGATTACAGCTCACCCTTAGGTCAGGCAGCAAAGAAATTCCTTCCAAGCAAGTTGGATTTGGCAGCTGGGTGATTGCCAATCCCCCAAGGGCATGCCTCCCGGTCCCTTAACTGCATGACATTGCAACTTTCTAGACTAGCCTCCTAGCAGTGCGGATTTGTATAAGAAACTAACAAACAAACACACAAACAAAGATCTCGTGTATTATTGTAAGGGGAGTGGGGGAGGCAAATGAGGTTCCAAGAATTAGAGGGGAAATACAAGAAGTAAGGGGGGGGGGGGGGGGAGAGCTATGTTGACTTATGGCTTGCCAAATTTTCAAGAGGTAATGAAGTTATAGCATGGGGGCTATATAACACCCACATACCCCACTCCGGCATGGTCAGGTAGCAGAAGCAATCAACTGATTGCAAGATGTTTCTGCCTCTTGAATCTTAGGCCTTTGTCTGCTGCATACAACAATGAACTACAATCAGCTGATTGATTGATTCTGCTTCGTATACCTGCATGTTCAAGATCAATTTATCTTTATCACATCCACATTCCTTACAATATAAGTTATTGCATGCACAACACTACGTCCATTCCCTTCTCCCTCCCCCTCAAGCTAGGGCGCACAATACATGTCACAGAGCATTAGGACCACAGAAACATTGATGCACAATCACAACTTCAGGGCCAAGGGACTCCAAAAAAGGAAGGGGTGCTCCTTACAATGTTTAAACTACAAGTTTTGTGTTGGGTACAATTAAGACGCACAGCCATGCAAGTTGTAAGCAAGTTTCCTTGACAATAATAATTACTATAGGTGCTATAAATTATGTATTACAAGTTTAATTATTTATACAACTCAAGAACTAACAGTTGTAACAATGCATGTAGTATGTGATTTAGAATGTTTGCGACTATTAAGTGACTATTGATTTATTGTGGTCCTTTAGTAAGCTCATTGGGGGAGGAGCAATGGCCACATCATTTTCCTCTCCTCAAAAAACTCATACAAAGTTTTCTCTATGCACTGGGTGCAGAGAGGTGGGATAGTGACTTTGGTGCTGGATTTGGCTAATTTGATGGACAGTAAAGTCTTGCGCTGAGGCAGAGTCAAATCCAAGAATGTGGCCAATTGTCGCAAAGACTTCTCTCTTGTTGCTACATTCACCACTTTATCATAGTCTATGAAATGCACTTGATGACAACCAAGTTGACGCACCTGTTGGTCAATGTAGATCAGATTGTCCTCGGCTATTCTTGCTGTAACAGTGTAAGGAAGAACACTTTCATTCAGACCCTCCCTTGTGTCATTTGGGATTCGCTTGAACTCGTCATACTGAGTGACCCTGGAGCCAAATCTTCTGACAGCAGACATCACAGCTGCCAAGGGATGGCGACGGGTAACAAGAAACTTAATCCTGTACAGTTTGCATTCAAAGTCCTTCAAGTCAATGAGATCTGGTCTGGCGGTAGCATATGTCCCAGAATGTAAGCCCATGGGGAAGGAGCTAGCATATATCATAAAGGCCGACTTTTTGGTTTGCTTGGCCTTGTCCATGAGTTTAGTTAGATTGCCGAAACCATATCTCCGTTCATACAGCTCCTTCTCTATGATGGAATAGTACAATGTCGTCACCTCTGGCGGCGGGTCGTAAATGTGCTGCCACGGCTTGAACCGATTATCCAGAGCGAACGAGGACAGACGATTAAATAGCGAACTGATCATATGGTGTCCACTGCCTTCAATTCCAACCACAAACACCAACATGGGAAGACTGGCGTTGTTGCAAACCTTCGCCTCGTTGTCGACCAGGCAGTCAGTGGTACTCATTCGAGCGCCAGGTTCACGCTGACTAGGCTGCACTTCTTCTGGAGTCTCTTCCACAGATCCAGTCTCGCTCGTGCCAGAGACGATACTGTGCAGAGTAGCTACAGGGTTCTCCAAAGACACAAGACACCAAGTTAGAGCAAAGACGAGAGTCACTCCACAAACCATTAATACAGCTCTTCTAGGTGCCATATAGGGTTCTCTCCCTTGAAACGATCGAGTGCGTGAGCTTGGGTTCCAGTGATCACCGACACGAAAACACTGTAGTCCCCTCGGGTCTTGGCTCCTCACGACTTGATCCGCCCCCGGTTGCTTGGGGTATCGAGGATCTATGTTGGGCGTATACACAACACACTATTATCAGATATAAAGTGTAGATAAATGGCGGGCACCTTGCACAATGCATTATTCTCTTGTTTATTCAAAAGAGGAGGTTGTTACGCCGCAAAACGAGAACAGCCCCAAAACGGGTACAATAATGATATGCGCAATATTCATAGCGCGATAATTATATTCATGGCAAGAGGTCGCATACCACTCGCAAGGTACAATGAATTGCGTAACCTGAATACGTGCACGCTGGGTATAATAGGCCAATTTGTCCGTTGCTCGTGAAGATCAGGGACGCTCCAAGACGACCTAACTCAAATGGATTATGTAGTACACACTAATTATCATTGCATTGACCCTAGTCTTAGTTGATGGCATGTACAGTATGGTAGACCACTTTGTGTCCATTTAGTGCAATTGGGCCCTTTTCCGTTAGCTAGCCCAAATGAGGAACGGACCTGATGCAGCTTGCATGTAGGCATGTTGGTGGCATGGTCAGTATGGTAGACCACTCTGTGATAATTTGGTGCAATTGGGTGCTTTTGGGTTCTTCTGGGTGGGTGCTGTGTGCCCGTACCCCTTTTGCGTTAGCTAACCCAAATAGGGAACGGACCTGATGCAGCTTGCATGTAGGCATGTTGGTGGCATGGTCAGTATGGTAGACCACTCTGTGATAATTTGGTGCAATTGGGTGCTTTTGGGTTCTTCTGGGTGGGTGCTGTGTGCCCATACCCCTTTTGCGTTAGCTAACCCAAATAGGGAACGGACCTGATGCAGCTTGCATGTAGGCATGTTGGTGGCATGGTCAGTATGGTAGACCACTCTGTGATAATTTGGTGCAATTGGGTGCTTTTGGGTTCTTCTGGGTGGGTGCTGTGTGCCCATACCCCTTTTGCGTTAGTTAACCCAAATAGGGAACGGACCTGATGCAGCTTGCATGTAGGCATGTTGGTGGCATGGTCAGTATGGTAGACCACTCTGTGATAATTTGGTGCAATTGGGTGCTTTTGGGTTCTTGTGGGTGGGTGCTGTGTGCCCGTACCCCTTTTGCGTTAGTTAACCCAAATAGGGAACGGACCTGATGCAGCTTGCATGTAGGCATGTTGGTGGCATGGTCAGTATGGTAGACCACTCTGTGATAATTTGGTGCAATTGGGTGCTTTTGGGTTCTTGTGGGTGGGTGCTGTGTGCCCGTACCCCTTTTGCGTTAGCTAACCCAAATAGGGAACGGACCTGATGCAGCTTGCATGTAGGCATGTTGGTGGCATGGTCAGTATGGTAGACCACTCTGTGATAATTTAGTGCAATTGGGTGCTTTTGGGTTCTTGTGGGTGGGTGCTGTGTGCCCGTACCCCTTTTGCGTTAGCTAACCCAAATAGGGAACGGACCTGATGCAGCTTGCATGTAGGCATGTTGGTGGCATGGTCAGTATGGTAGACCACTCTGTGATAATTTGGTGCAATTGGGTGCTTTTGGGTTCTTCTGGGTGGGTGCTGTGTGCCCGTACCCCTTTTGCGTTAGCTAACCCAAATAGGGAACGGACCTGATGCAGCTTGCATGTAGGCATGTTGGTGGCATGGTCAGTATGGTAGACCACTCTGTGATAATTTGGTGCAATTGGGTGCTTTTGGGTTCTTCTGGGTGGGTGCTGTGTGCCCGTACCCCTTTTGCGTTAGTTAACCCAAATAGGGAACGGACCTGATGCAGCTTGCATGTAGGCATGTTGCTGGCATGGTCAGTATGGTAGACCACTCTGTGATAATTTGGTGCAATTGGGTGCTTTTGGGTTCTTGTGGGTGGGTGCTGTGTGCCCGTACCCCTTTTGCGTTAGTTAACCCAAATAGGGAACGGACCTGATGCAGCTTGCATGTAGGCATGTTGGTGGCATGGTCAGTATGGTAGACCACTCTGTGATAATTTGGTGCAATTGGGTGCTTTTGGGTTCTTCTGGGTGGGTGCTGTGTGCCCGTACCCCTTTTGCGTTAGCTAACCCAAATAGGGAACGGACCTGATGCAGCTTGCATGTAGGCATGTTGGTGGCATGGTCAGTATGGTAGACCACTCTGTGATAATTTGGTGCAATTGGGTGCTTTTGGGTTCTTCTGGGTGGGTGCTGTGTGCCCGTACCCCTTTTGCGTTAGTTAACCCAAATAGGGAACGGACCTGATGCAGCTTGCATGTAGGCATGTTGGTGGCATGGTCAGTATGGTAGACCACTCTGTGATAATTTAGTGCAATTGGGTGCTTTTGGGTTCTTCTGGGTGGGTGCTTTGTAACCCAATTAGTTTGTGGGTCTTCTTTGAGGTCATGTGAAAGGTAGTCTTTCCATGTTCGGTGCGAACGTTCATCTTTACCTTGAGACTGTGGGTGATATGGCCTAGACCTGATTATATGTACCTTCAACTTGGACATCAAGGCTTCAACTGCTCCTTTGAACTCAGTACCCTGATCAGTTTGAAATCTCTGTGGTGCCCCATGTTCTGCGAAAATCCCAGTCAAAATGTCAGCTATCTCTGATGCTGATTTAGAGGTAACTGGTCTTAGAATTAGGAAGCGGCTGAATACGTCTATGACAGATAGAACATACTTGTATGTTGTTTCCCCAACAGTGCCAGGCATGTGCTCCATGCTCACTAGATCAGCCTGTACCTGTTGCCATGCACTAGATGCTTGTACTGGTTTCAAAGGGGACTTATTGCTGAATGTGGGTTTCAATTCCTGACGCTTAGTGGAACGATTCAAGGCAGCTTGAATCTTCCGTTCACTTACACCGCAAAATACCTGTGTTATGGTTTTGTACAGCTTTCTAGCTCCATCGCCTTTGGATCTCTCATAGTACAAGTTAATGGCTCTGTCCACCTCACTGTGTCGAAGTAGAATTAGCTTTCGTGTAGGGTCACATGCAGGAATGTAACAAACCCTCTCTCTCTCACTTCCCTCAAGGGGGTCGAAAACCGTATCCACAACCAATTGATTTTTATGCCTATGCAACAACCTATAAGCACTTTTTGCGGGCAATGTCATATCACGAAATGAAACACTTGACTCACTTTTCAGCATCTTCACCAGCTCAGTGTATGTTGCATCACCAATGGCATGAGGGGCAGCCATGCGTCTTTTGCTGGCCACGTCATGTTCACTCTTGTCATCCTCATCCGCAGATGCAGATGTGGACTGGCCACCACCATAATGGCACCTCTCGTAACGGTACTTTGGAATTCTGAATATGTACATAGAACATTCACTTAACATTGTGCAATATATGCATGCATACATTTGTAAATATACATGCATACATACAATCATACATACCAATAGCTATTATATAGTACATGCGCATTTAATTTTACACAGCTCAGTATATGTACCTCCGGATCCTCTTCTGATGAATGTAGAAGCTTTTCTGGGCCCACTTCAAGTGACTTCGCATGTGCTGCAAAGCACAACACATCACCAGAGCAAATAGTGCCCTAACAGATTATGGAACACACATTAATCGAACACTACATGCTATGACTCGCATGCGTATAGGAGCATACATTCCAGTTGCTGGTATCTTACCAATGGGCTTCTTTGTGGCGCAATATTTCATCTGCTACACATGGCAACAACATGGACACCACAACCACACAGATTGGAGGTGTCAGCTGATAGACAAGGACTGCCCACAGTATGCATAAAGCCCTGCATGTATGAATAAGGGGCATAATTCAAGTATGCATGCTACAAATAATGAGTATAGCCAACTGCATGTGCTGTATTGTAGCATGTTATGTACTGCATTGGACAACAGTATGGCTGGCAATTCACTCACAAAGGGAAATCAAACATCTCAGCAGCAATCACCCAGGGAGATATACCCACAAAGAGGTACAATATTGCCAGAAGGGCAATTGCCTTCCTCCAATTACAGTTCCTCATGATCAATGGCAGTCTCGAATCACTTCCAAAGTGTGCTTGGATTAGATTTGACACATCAGAAGGCAGCCTACTAGTGCTGTGTCCTTATATATGCAGTGTGTGGGCATTTGTTTTTATGCTTGTTAAGCATCATCCTCAATAGCAACCAGTTCATATTAGCACATTAGCAGCTTCAGCCGACTATGGATGGCAGTGAACAGGTGCTGGTGTAAATGCCATGCATGCTAGCTGCCACTCTAATCTATGGCTAGGTGTATTACCTACTAGGCCTAAGGTCATTAATATCCCCTCGCGCAGAAAGCACCTTTCCCTTGCATGCGCGCCTGCAAACTCGAGCCTGCGAGGCATCCTCACGCAAGTAGCACGTTAGACTAATAAGTTACGCAATTCATTGTACCTTGCGAGTGGTATGCGACCTCTTGCAATGAATATAATTATCGCGCTATGAATATTGCGCATATCATTATTGTACCCGTTTTGGGGCTGTTCCGTTTTGCGGCGTAACAGAGGTTCCTATATTCAGAACGTATAGTCTGGCTAGCTAGACCCTCCCGCGGCGATTACTTCCGTTAACACCTTAACGCGAGGTCTAGCTCGTTGGACCAAAGATAAGGAGTATCTATGGTTGGACGCTTGGTAGGACGGTCTAGCTGGCTAGACTACCTCACTATGTTGGACTACTCTTGTGGCTAGCTAGACCGTCCCATACGCACATGCATACTGCAACTTGCACTGTGTGCATGGTGGTATGCCCAGTTACGTATATTCTACATCAATGACAATCCTATATACTCTGCAGTGCAATGCAAGCTAGGAATTTAAAGAACCCGGTGTCTCTCAACTCCTTCCTTAATTGTGGGGCAAACTGCACCTGGCCTAGCATGTCTTCAAGGCTGTCAACAGTATGCATCCATTCCCTATATACCTACAGCAGCTGCAGCTTGTCGCCCCGGACCACACCATTCACAACCACAGCACCGTACCATGCCATGCACAGATGGGGGGCTTACTATATTTTTGTGATCACCACATGTCTTGTTAAACCATGACTGTGTCTCCTTGAGTCACTACCATGTTGAACTCAACATTCAATACATGTATGCAATTTTGTATGTCAGTCAAAGAATTCCATGCACTCGAAATAAGTTTCCCTGGCCTGACCTGACTAGGTCCAGATAAATAATGCTGGCATGTTTTAGCATTATAGGTATATCTCTAAGGGCAATTACACTATTACAGACTACACACGCACACATGCAGCATGTGTACGTTGTGACTGACTCTCTTCACTACCAAGGAAATACAGTCAAAACACTAGCTATTTGAAGGCAACGACTGACTATACAATACTACTACCACTACAACTGTACTAATGGATTGATAGGCACAGGCACTAGTACTTATAGGGTGTACCCTTGGAACATTGCTGATTATATACCTATTACTACTGTCAAGCAATCAATCAGTCAATTAATTTGGATACTTATCCATCACTGGAAGCCATGCTTACAGGCCAAAAGACAGTTATACAATGTTATGTGCATAAAGTGGCTATATGACTAGCCAAGCAACGTTTTAATGTAAAAGTGTACATGGCATTGCACACTAAACTGATGCATGGTAGTTGACAAAAACTGAATACAACAAGGATACACCTGTTCTTCAAGAACAGGTATGTACATAATGCTTATCAGGAAAGCGTGTTTGGGTATACGTAAGTATATATGTAAGTAGGTGTACAAAACATGAATATGTAGCTAAAAGGACGACGTTTATGCTAAGCAAAGTCCATCACAACTTTATCCTCCTTGTCTATGCATGAACCCCTGGTTTTGCATCCTTCTTCTCAGCATTGATCATATTTATTTTATCACCTTCTTCTTTCCCATTGACACCCACTTTATTCTCCTTCCGCCTCACAAGAAAGTACACAGCAAGTATTGCAATAACCACAATGATGGCAAGTATAGCGGCTGCAATGAGACAGCCTATAACAATTCCTGGCAATGGGAGGAAATGAGGTAGACATACGTAGTTAATGATCCATTAGGTGTTCACCAAAATACATTAATAAAATTATGTTAATCAACACAACATCACCTATTAGCTACGCAGATGTCAAGTAGCTCATTCCCAAGCTGTCTGTATCAATTAGTGAGGGGGCAGAACAGATGGCCCCGGAAGCACTATTAGCGCATGTGCAAAGATCACCCAGCAACAACTATCTTGTACAGGCTTCAGCTTGAGTTGCTAGCCTCTCTAATGCAGGAGCCTTAGAGAGGACATAGCTTGGTAGCATGGTCATGTCCTAGGTCATGACCATGACCTTCATGAAGAGTAAGCTTCTGGAAGCTTCCTCGCTCCGGATAATATGCCATTCATTTGCACTCATAGCAGAGCCAGGGTGGAATGGCTCATCGTGCTATAGCAGATAAAGCAATGCTATTCTGGAATGTGATGGAGAGTCAGACAGCTCTACATTGTTGGCGCACATTCAACTTAACCAGGAACCGTATGAGCTTCCTTTCTTTTCTGTGCGTAGTGTATGAAAATTACAGGCAAGGCAAATCAAAGTATTTGAGTGAGCTGACTAACATCGGTAATTGTCTACCCAAACTGGACCTGTTCCAACTGTTCTCAGCGTTTCTGTGCTAGCCATTAGATGATTCACCTGCTTGTCTTCGCCTAGATTTATGGAATAGATGTAGTGTTTTCCAGAGCCTCTGGAATAGATTTTTGGGGAGGCATGGGACAGTGGTTCCCGGGCTGTCCTTTTCGCACATGCACTAATTGACACTGACAACCTGGGAACAAGGCTAGATGTCAAGTTAACTTGCACTATAATGCATCCAGATACACTTAGACCATGATGCAACAAATTGCTGTAATCTGATTGGTCCAACGGAGGTGTTCTAAATCACTTATACCACCTCTGATTCACTTATACTACAGTACCTCTGACTCATCTTATACCACCTCTGGTAGCTTCTGGCGCTTTAAGGCAAACTTGTGACCACGTAGCTGCGACAAGCTTGAAGCGAAATTAACTTTAGCAATGTTCCAAGGTACTTCACGGCAGCTGGGCTTCGCAGGGTTGTTTACGCGCAGTTTACGCTGCCGTTTGACTACTCGGCTACCTTTTGTCGTCATTTCTCAGCAGAACTGGCCAGCGCGGTCCTTCCCCGTATTGATGCTGGTTGCTATCATAGTCTAAACACCTTATACCGAGCTCCTTCGGTGTCTACTGGATTTAGAACACCTAGGAAACCGATATAGAGGCCCTTGCGCTTCGCGCGCAGGACTCTATAGTAATCGGTTTCCCACGGTGTTTTAAATCCCGTAGACACCTCGGATCTTGGTATAACCTATATTTATACTGCATATGAAGAGACATCACCTTGCACAACCCCTCCAGCTATTATATTGTTTCATGTACATACATAATTATAGTCAAACATGCCGATAGAATTACAGATGGTATTGGGTTGGCTGTCCACACTGGGCACCGGAGGCAAAAGCAAGATATTATACACAAACTTATGCAGTTTATTGATTTAAAATCTTTAGCTCATGATCCATATCAATGCTAAATTTATAATTACTGTATACCATTAGTATGCATACAAATCTGTATAAAATCTTGTTAGCAATTCCCAGATACGAGTACAGATGTGGACAACTGACTCTAAAAGGTCTAAATAAACCCATCACACACTCGGCTCACCAATAATGCATCCTACTGACAGGGTAATCCCACAACCTGTTGTAACAGCTGACAACAGACAGAGGAGATGAGGCACATGTCATAGAGTACTGCAAGCGAGTTAACTACAAGTGTATAGCACAGCTGGAGATTAAGAATGCATTATAACTATACAAACATATTGGAATGATTGAATATTTACTCAGTGTAAGTACCATCCTCTCTACATGCTCACTTTCACAGTTAGACCTAGTGAAGCCACCAACACAGGAACAAGTGCAGGTTCCTTCATTCAGTGTCTCTCCATTCTGACACATCCGGCTACAAGCTGTAGCAGAGGAAGGACATACATATTCACGGAAAACAGCATTTCAGACTGTTCTTTACAATAGTACACATGTCATCTCCTACAGTGCTATACAACCCATAAGGTACCTGACAAACTTCACATTTCAGCAATGAACAGTTAAGTTCAATGAGTTAACTGCAACACCACCCATTTAGTCCTTATTTGGTGAGCTTCATTATGGGCAGACACTGAGGGAAGGAAAAGTATCGGGGACCTTGACTCACTTTCACAAGTTGTCCCATTGTAGCCATCTGCACAGGCACACGTACAGGAACTTGTATCGAGGGCTCCTCCATTCTGACATGTCACAGGCTGAGCACAGGCTGAAGATAAAAAGCCAGGGAAGAAACTTCAATCTGGGCATCTCACCACACCAACTTTCAGCTAGTACCTAAACATCTATAGTCCTGCTGCTACCATTATACTTTCTAGCTAGACTTGGAGTGCAGGCACGAAAGTAAGGTCTAGCTGAAATGCATGAAGTGCCAAACCTTGCCTCAATCGGTCACCTTGCAGCTATAAACTGACTTCACACCAGCAGTTATTGAGGTGAGTGCTTATCTTGGTAGCCAAACCAGTGACAAGAGTGACAGTTGTAAGAACTGAGACACACACTGGGTATTGATTTGCCAAGCCATGCTAAAACTAAGTAAAGACTGAGCTTGGATACCTCAATGACACAGGTGTAAAATGTATGTACGTATGCACTGCACACTATCTTTAGCTGCTTCCTTCAATATGGTATTTGTATAGCCAGCAGGGGACTGGCGCGTGAGACTAGGTACATATGTACGTATGTGGGCACGCACATAAATATCTGTGAAAGGAAAGATTTTCTGAAGTTACTCTTCTGGAAGAATTGATCTGCGTAATAGCTCAGTTTGACATATGTGAGCGGATTTGACGAAAGGGGCCACTTGCCCTATGTATAAAGTGTCACTAAAGACAAAAACATGCAACCAAGTGATGTTTCCAATAAATTCGAATTTTAAGTCTTTCGTACCTGTGGTATCGTCCAAAACCCTGGCCAAGTTTGAAACCCGTAGTCCTTTCCTGCGCTTCAAACCAGGAAGAGTAGTTATGCCGTCACCATATTTACGGATATATAGGGTTACGGGATGTTTTCTCATAATTGCACCAGGCATATTTTCATACTTTGAGTGAGCGTATCTCAGGAACGGGAGCAGCTATTGAAGCACAACAAAGTGCAATGAACAGCTCATCTACTGTACTTCCACCCAGTACCACTAACTCAAAATTGACAAAAAGCGACAAGTGGGCTTTTTGTCAAATCCGCTCACATATTATTCATGCCTTCTTCTACTTGCATGTGCTCATAATGTTTTCATGATGCATGTTGCAGATATTAACTTTACAGAGAAATACAAGTTGATTGTGGGATTGACTAATTCCAAAGCAGCTACAGAGAAACTATTAATGCCGTCTATCAGATGTCATGCTCGTGACATCTATTTAGGAATGTGCCCGGCTCAAAATGACTTCTCCTATCTTAATGTATTAGGGTGCTTCAGTGAAACTAGCCAAACGGCAGTGGCAAAGAACAATTAAAGGCAATGGATAGGCTTCTTTTGATGTATTGACGACGGCAGCGTACCCAAAGGCAACCTGGAGTGCACGTAAGAGAAAAGCGTCATAGGCTGCTCATACCCCTTATGTTCTTTTCATATTATCCTATAAATCAAGCACAAAACAAGAGATAATATATGTAAAGTAATATATAGCAGTGAAAGGATAATACTAAATTGCAATTAATAATAATAAATGATTGAAACACACTAAAATCCTAAAAAGAATTCATGCAGGCTAGTCCATAGAGCAATTTATAACTGGTGCCCTAGGGTGCACCTACTTGCAAAAATGAGTGTAATTGAGAATAGATTAAGTCAAAATCATCTGGAAAGGAAGTGCCGAGCACTGCCACCGAGTTCCCCCACTGCACAGCCACTGAGATTCTCTGCAGCAAGTATTGGTGGGCCTGGGGCTTGACTGACTCATCTCTGATACAGTGGCCAAGCTCTCAAAAGAACATCTACGCCTCCAATCTGAAAACACCAGCTATTATTCTTCTTCCCACAGAACTTTTGCACGCTCCTAGTGCACGACACAGGGCATCTACAGACCCAAGTCGTGTACTAGGACTTACATAACTAGGTCAAGGACTAGGATCTGAGCACCAATGGCAATCTGATAAGTACAGCACTGGAGCGGGCAGGAAATTTGTCCTTCCCGTGCTTTAAAGATACCCCAATGCCACCATTTTATTGCGCTGGTATACGGTACACAGCAGCCACTTCATCTGAAGTGGCATAACTGTGCTTGATGCTCTGCACAATCTTCAGCTAATTAAAGGAAGGGGTATTAGTCAGGGCAGGTATCAATCTGATGTAACCATACTCATTTGGATATCCAACAACTGTACAAACTAGTGTGTAAAAATTCCTTTGGAATTGAAAGGAATTTTGGAATGGTCAGCAGAAAAAGTATAGAAACAAGCAACAGTAACTCAACACCATGATAAACCACATTGCTGTGAGTTCGCTATGCATTCCTAATTTTCTTGTAGCTACATACATGGGACTAGCTAGCTAGACATTTGGGCCCATGTAGCATACAAGGACATTAGGAATACATAGTGAACTTCACAACAATGTGGTTTATCCTGATGTTGAGTTACTGTTGCTTGTTTCTGTGCTTTTCCTGCTGGCCATTCCTAAATCCCTGTTAATTCTAAAGGAATTTTATACACTAGTTAATTTACAAACAGTGCTTAATGATGTACTAACCCATGCAGAGCACCATCAATTATGCTGCGCATTCATTCACCGAAATGCAATTAATGCGCTATGAAGTGGACACTCACTAGGACAGCTAGAGGCTTAGCTACAAACAAATAATTGGAATCATTGATTGTACCTACACCTACTCAGTGGACACTCACCTCCACAGGTATCCCCACTGTAGCCATTAGCACAGACACATGTACAGGAACTTGTATTGAGTGTCCCTCCATTCTGACAGAACACAGAACAAGCTGAAGATAAAAAGCCAGGGAAGAAACTACAGTCTAGGCATCTCACAACACCAACTTCCAGCTAGTACCTAAACATCTATAGTCCTGCTACTACCATTATACTTTCTAGCTGGACTTGGAGTGTGGGCACAAATGAAACGTAAGTAATAAGGTCTAGCTGGAATGCATGAAATGGCAAAGCTTGTCTAAATCAGTCACCTTGTAGCTCTAAACTGACTTCACACCAATAGCTATTGAGGTGAGTGCTTATCTTGGTAGCCAAACCAGTGACAAGGGGACAGTTGTAAGAAAGCACAAAGACAATGTCTATTGGATGTCACAGGAGCAGTCTGTGAAGCCTGCAATCCTCAAAATGCCCATAAGGGGTAGTGGCAAGACACATACTGTACGCAGGATACCAAGTGTCTGAAATCCGAACAGCTTTACAACACTGCGGAAGTGACCCATGGCAGGCAAATATTCATGACATCAATGACATCAACGTTTGTCTGCATCATCGACACCATCAGTACATCTGATGTGTCGACTATGTGTCCAATTGCTGCACCACTGTTATCAATAAATGCCCTTTATACATTGATTATGAAGCAAAATATTAAAATACATGTTCTGCCAGATCCTACTTGCCTGCCCACACACCAGCTGCAGGTAGGAGGATTATAGGGGTTGGGGAACAAGTTTAATGAAACCTTATGACAACTACAGACAGGACATACAGTGTCAAGCAGGTTCTGTGTTCCTTAACAAAGCACACTCTTTCATAGAGAGACCAACTGAAAGTTATTTGGGTGTGTACAGTCATGTACAGGTTCACACACCAAGTGTCCTTCCACTCCCACAAAATTGCAAGTGAACAGAATGAAACACAGTGAAGGTAGAGTATGCAGCCCATCACTCCCCACACCTCACGAAAGACCACACAATTTAAACTATATAGCATCAGCATAATATGTCACTTTAATATCATAGCTAAGCACTCACACGCTCACTCTAAATCACATAATTCAACTTAATGGCACACACAGAGTCACTGCTTTTGCTACACACCTATCTGACACTACAGGTTCTTGGTGTTTGTATGTAGCTGAGTACAAAGCCAAAAAGGTCCCCTCGGTTGATTGAATGATTCTTCTAAGTATCTGCTCACAGTCAATTCACTTCTATCAAACAAGCATAGCAATGAGTGTCTGCAATGTCAGAAATCATACATATCTCCAGTACATTAAAAAGGGTGGATAAGTGGTGATGGGAACAAATTCGGTACAACAGACTGAACTGTGCACAAATGGTTCTTTGAATTATGTCGAGCAGTATCGGGAACACTCAGCTGTAGTGAAATGAGCGTGCCAGCTGAGAAGATTGCAGAATTCGATGCAATTGTCAGAATGCCCCGATAATCCTTAGTCTTTGTAGCCAGACAACTTTCTGAGGAGCAGTCCAACTACGCATACGCGACACTATATACTTGTGTCCACATGTCAACTGTTGTGCATTGCATTGCAGCTCTGACTATGTGTAAGTAGTCAAATTTAACCAATGCAGTTACAGTTGAAGTTGTCTATGACAACCACCAATGGGCCATCTCTAACTGACCTAAAATAGAGAGGTGGCTGCTCTACAGAGGTAGTTTGTAATGGTTTAATGAAATTTGGGCCAGGGAGGCTGGCTGGTTTATAGAGGTGGCTGCCACAGGTTCCACTGTATTACTCAAATGGGTAGCTATTGACTGCTGCAATGGTGTGTGTGTACACATCACCAAAGGGTACACATTGTGTACAAAACAAATGAAAGTTAATTGCAAATTGATCTGCCAAACATTCACTGACTGTAAACACCTGACACAAGCACTAACAAATGAGATGCAGGCATAGGCTAGGGCAGATCGAGAAACCTTTATGACTGGTTTCCAACGCATAAAGGTATAGCTAGAAGGAAGCATAGACATTATAAGACTGATACATGCAAATACTAGCCAGAGGTGATCTGACCAGTTTCTGGAAACCTTGGAAACACCCCTGGACCTGCCCTTGATAGGAGTGTTAATTAGTATAGTCATTTCACAATTTCTTGTCCCAATATATACCGAGTGCACTTTGCACTCAATCGCACGAGTAAATATTTGAAGCAGCATGCTCTCATATGCGTAGTAGCATCAAATGGCAATCTAATCATGTGCAAATTTATTGTTCCAAGCTTGACTCATGTGATGAGTGCAGAGTGCAATTGTCAAACAGGACTAGAAATTGTGAATCTACTGTAGGAGTGTAAATTAAACCAGGCCAGCTCAGTGGAATAATCCAGCTGAGATTGACGTGGCACAGATGGGCACTTCAATAGTACCAAAACAGTATTGCAGATGAAGTAGCTATCTCACCGTCACACACTGTTCCACCCCAGTTTCCATCACAAGCACATGAGAAGTCAGTCAGACCAGTACGATTGCAGGTACCACCATTGGCACATGGGGCTACATCACAGGGGTCATCCACTGTGTAGAGAAAGGGAATCAGAAAGGGTATAGCTATACCAAAGTGGAACATTAACGCCTGAAGAGCACGTCCGTGCGCTCCCTCCTTCAGCAATACTTACGTCTACAGAAAGTGGGTCTCGCAAATGTGCTGTTATCCAGACAGTCTTGGCAGTCCTCTCTCGTCATGTTCGTGGTGTTGTGGGTGTCTTGCGTGACGGCGCCAACGTCTGCCATGTTGAACCTGAACACCGACAAAAGACACACGGAGAAGGTGACTTGCGCTGACTGGCCTGTCGCCGTGTCGTAGGTGTACAGCATGGAGACTCGCACTTGATCGAACCGTGTGTTGTCAGTGGTTGAGCGAACGAAGCAGAGGTAGGTGAGGTCTTGCAGGGTGAACTTGGACGGATCAGCTTCAGGTATAAGGCCAGCACTGTTGAGAGCGCTTACTATTTGTCCATCTGGAACGTCCAGTGGACATTGAGCATAGCAGAGAGGAAGGAGGAGGAATAGAAGAGTCAAACAGAAGGGGCTCCGTGTCTTCATTTTGCATAGAGAAATCGCCCACATTCGAGGACTGGCTAGCCACGCCCCTTTTCCGTGTTGCTCACTTCCGAGAAGTGGTTAGCCAGGGTCACGTGCATGGGGTTAGGGTTTAGGAGGGGTGTCCCCATTTCCCGTTACTTGCACCAATAGTACTCTTGCAGCAATGCCTGCACTTATAATGCATACAGTGTATACGTACGTATACTACTATTATGATGCTAAAAAACAACCTACCAAAGACATCCACTACAAACAATCTAGCTGGGTTGCATGTGTGGTTCTGCATGTAGCTAGCTAACTAGCTATATACGGATAAATAAACAGGAATTTCACCACCATCACTGTTTATTCATAGCTATCCTCAATGAATAGAGACTGGGTAACTCCACTATAAGCTGGATCCTTCTCATGTTTGGGCTTGGTATCAGATTTTACTGAGACACACACACACACACACACGCACGCACGCACGCACGCACACACGCATGCACGCACACACACACACACACACACACACACACACACAGAAGAGGAACACACTGTAGCTAAACACACACATGCAAACATATGTACATGCTCTCTAAAAGACATGGATGAGAGGAGAGACATGGGTGGAGGGCACACAGATAGCTGCAAGTGTTTTACAGCACACTGTAGTCATTGCAGTGGCTAGAGTTCTGTTGTGGCAGAAGGCAGGATATACATTATTTATATACACTAGCAGGAAAGCCCGCTTTTGGCTGGCTTTCCTGCTATGGTGCACCAACTAAGGCTACCCGGCGCTGGCATGTCCACGCCAGCACATCGACGATAGCTATTTGGGGGCCAACACGTTGGCAACAGCTGTGGGATCCCAATAGTCATCAATGGCCTATCTGACATTGTGTGCTGTGAAAACGTCAGTGCATCACACAGACTGACAATGATTGGAGTATTCAAATATCATATGACCATAATATAGTGCAAGTCAAGAAAAGGAGGAAACAGATAGACTGTAAATAATGTCATAAAATTTTCAGGATAGTCAGTGTAGCTATATAACGTGTGCCATGGTCATTGGTTTGTTGTCATTAACTTTAAGATGCTGTAGTGCACCTACGCGACTGAGTGCAATATCCAGTTGGCCATGAGAAAACAGAGGCCTGTGTAAGTAATATAAAGCAGAAAACATGCTCTTGGGAAGTGCAAATTATAGTGACATGCTTTAGGTTTGTATGCTGAAATCAAGTTCAGCCATCATATACAATTACAACAGAATATGCTCTACAGTTATAATTGAAGCATGCTTTTGTGTGTGGTCATGGGCAGCAGTAAACACAGTGGGAAAGCAGCCAGAAAGTCTGCCTTTAATGGGTTCGATATAGCTCTTAAGAATCACAATTCCCATATATACACGGTCCTGTACATATTCAGAGCTAGCAACCCATATGCACAAACACATTCTTTTTCAATGTCACCAATCACTATTATATGGAAAACCAGTGCTGAAGCCTAGACAAAAACATGCATACAGAAACAAACAGTAGAGGAAAACTATTCAAGGTGACATGCAGGTGGACTCAAAACTGCCAAACATGTTCTGGAGATGAATGAGTGCAGTACAGTTAAGACACCTGTTAATTAATTATACAATGTGAAAGGATGCATGCTATGCAATGACGAGGCAATAATAAATAAAACAAACAGTCATCATACCTAACAGATAAAAGGAGAAAAAGTAGCGGTTGCAAAAAGAAGAACACAAGCACCAGTTGCATTTACATCAAGTATTGTGCGAGCAAACTACAACATGCCAGATCACATCATGCTGAAACAATTGCCTGTCGTAGAGCTGCTGGAACCAGTCCATGCAGAGGAAGCCCCTTGAGCCATCCTCCAGACTGTGTGATGCTGGTGTGATTGTCCCTCACTTAATTTTAGAAATGAAGGGGCAAAAGCCAATGGAAGACACCATGGCTGAATAGGAAGAAATGAAAAAGCATTGCCCTACAAAGCTGTGGATGCTATACTAATAACCGTAGAGAGCGAAGAGGACACCAATGCAATGCCAACTGTGTCTACATAATAATAAGACCCTTCTCTTGATTCCTGGCCACGAGGAGGGTGGCTCTTCGTCCGGCATGAATCCGCTTGACTTTGCTCAGGACTACTAAGGCCGAGATTACAGCAACATGGCAGTCGCAGTGGACAAGCACCAATTTCTGGGCTACGTCCTCAACTCCTGCCAGAAAGCTCTTGACCTGCGGTGCTACACTGCCAGACATGATGATGTCCTGGCAGTCATCTTCAATTTCCACAAGCACAACTTGCCATTGGGAATGCAGATCACAGCTGACCTTCTAGGTGAGTTCAACTTCCCCAGGACATCGCCATTACTGATCAGACATAGTTTTCAGGAACAACATGCAGGACCATCCACCTGATACGCATGAAGTAGACTGTGCCAACATGCATGCAGAATCCATCTTTCCTATGCGAAGCAATTGCAAAGAAAAGCGTCACACGTTTCAGCAAGACTCTGCACACAGCTTGAAGAAGGTTATGCAGTCAATTTCAAGGGCTTCACTCGAACAAATTATGACATTTCAGTCATGATATCATCACGTGACAATGGCTGTTTCGCAGGGCTCATAGTGAATTGTCGTGTGGATAGCGATCTTGTTTATATTATTTATACCCCACACAAACATGCACATATGCACATGCATATGCACATGCATGCAGGTGTAGTACTGTCACGTGGGACAGTACGTCATTTTAAATTAGCTCACTACATGAAGAATACAGTATACAATTGGGGTCTTTGCAACAAGCAAGTGGCAATGCCGAAGACTGGTAGGCAAATAAACAGCTAAGAAAAAAGAAAAGTTAAAAAGTGACTGTAGTAGGATTTGAACCTGGAACTTTGGACTGTTAAGCAACCACATTAGACTGTGTAGGCCTTCGCTAATGCATTATTTATATATATTACAACCTGAACAGCTATGATTCGTCGCTTCCTTTATTCATTGCCTATTGTCTTGTCCTTGTCCTTGTTTTCTTTCTCTTTGTGTCTGGGTGCCTTGAGAAGTAGCCTTTAAGCTAAAGGTCTTCCCAGTTTAAATAAGATTTCCAATCCAATCCAATCCCACAGGTGACACCTTCCTGCTAATTGGGTGTCATTATTTCATTTTTGCCATGTATCTCTGGCATTCTGGCATTAATCAAGAAAAAAATTAATGTACATTGCTAATGACATAGACTGATGGACCACCTGGCCATTTCCACCAAGTTTTGTGATAATCTGCTTACATTTATATTTCAACTAATACTACACCATGTATCTGTATAAATGCGCCATTCATTACGTATTATCCTATAGGAATTTATATTAGCTGTTTGACTGCAATTTGCACAAGGCCAAAAGCCTAATTAAAAAATCTGTCCTATTTAATATCCATTAAATTCTTCATAGTTTGTATGCATACTGAGTATTTGTCCGCAGCATCCTCTGTAGCCTCTGTGAATTACATTAATTATATAATATTATTTATTTAGATTAGTGGTGTATATTGTTACTTGCACTGTATTAACACCACTACAACTGTACTAATAAGATTGACAGACATAGGCCCTTAGGGCGTATCCTTTGAAGAGCATTGCTTTCCGTTTCCTGACTAGTCAACTAATCAATCAATCAGTCCTTTACTTTTGATATTTCTCCATTACTCCATGGAAGCCATGCTTACAGGCCAAAAGACAGTTATACAATGTTACGTATGTAAAGTGGCCATTTGACTAGGCAAGCAATGTTTTAATGTAAAAATGTACATGGCAATTGCACAACTGATGCATGGTATATAGCTATAAAACTGAATACAACAAGGATACCTATGCTTCAAGAACAGGTAAGTTTATAACACTTACCAGGAAAGCAGTGTTTGGTTTTGTGTAGCGTGCATATATAGCTAAAAGGATGGCATTTATGCTAACTAAAGTCCATCACAACTTTATCCTCCTTGTCTATGCATGAACCCCTGGTTTTGCATCCTCCTTCTCAGCCTTGACCATAATAATTTTATCACCTTCTTCTTTCCCACTGATACCCACTTTATTCGCCTTCTGCTTCACAAGAAAGTACACAGCAAGTATTGCAATAACCACTGCAATGATGGCAAGTGCGGCTGCAATGAAACTGCCCACAGAAATTCCTGGCAATGGGAGGAAATGAAGTAAACGTAGTTAATGATCCATTAGGTGTTCACCAAAATGTATTTATAAAATTTTGTTAATGAACACATTACCTAAATATTAGCTACGCAGATGTCAAGTAGCTCATTTCCAGGCTGTCTGTATTAATTAATGCAGGGCAGAAAAGATGACCTGGGAACCACTGTTTGCGCATGACTGATTGTGCAAAGATTATCCAGCATCAGCTGCTTGTGCTGGCTACAGCTCGGGTTGTTTGCTTCTGCAATGCAGGGAGCCTTACAGCCCGTTTACACTACAGCAAGAACCGTTCCGGTATCATTCCAGAACCGTTCCACTGCGTAGTGTAAATGGGCTGTTAGAGAAGACGTAGGGCATGGCCATGACTTTGTGAAGAGTGAGGCTTCTGAAAGCTTCCTCGCTCCGGATAATACACCATCATTTGCCCTCATAGCAGGGCCAGGGCAGAATGGTTCGGCGTGCAATAGCAGATTAAGCTATGCTATCTGGAATGTGATGGAGAGTCAGACAGCTTTACATGCATGCAGTTGTCGGCACACAACCTTAGCGGGAACCATATTAGCTCCCGACAATGTCAGCATGACTGCTTTCTTTTCTGTGCATAGTGTATGAAAATTGCAGGTAAGGCAAATCGAAGTATCGTAGCAAGCTGACTAACGTCAGTCATTGTCTTCCCAAACTGGACCACTTCCAACTGTTCTCGGCGTTTCCATGCTAGCCATTTGATGATTGTCCTGCTTACCTTTGCCTAGATTTATGAATTGTGCTTTCCAGAGACCCCAGAATATAGGAGGTAGGGCATGGGAACAGTAGTCCCAGGCTGACCTTTCTGCCCATGCACTAATTAACGTCGACGACCTGGGAACGAGGCTAGATATCAAGTTAACTTGCACTATAATGTATCCAGATACACTACTGCATAGTCAGTTATTACATGAAGAAACATCACCTTGGGAACCCCTCCAGCCTCTTATATTGCTTCACATGTACCATGATACATACAGTCAAACATGCAGAAAGAATTACAGAGGCTTTAAGTTGGTTGTCCACACCAGGCACTGAAGACACAATCAAGATATTATACATACACTTATGCAGTTTATTGAATAAAATCTCTGAATAAATCTCATGAACCATATCAACTCTAAATTTAGAATTATACCATAAGTATGCATAGAAATCTGTATAAAATCTTGTTAGTGATTCCTGGATACGGGTACAGATGTGGACAACCGACTGTAAAAGGTCTACATATACACATCACATGCACAGCTCACCAACAATGGCTCCTACTGGCAAGGCGGGTCCTGCTGGCAAGGTGGGTCCTATGGATATGATATTGTGCAATTATGTTGCCAAATATGCAGTTGCCCAAAGTCAATGGCTAACTTTGATAAACACTGGGTATTGATTTGCCAAGCCATGCTATAATCTAGTCTAGCTTGCTGCTACCATATACTTTCTAGCTGCACTTGGAGTGCGGACAAGAAAGTGGGGTCTAGCAGGAGTACATGAAATGCCAAATCTTGCCTCAATCGGTCACCTTGCAGCTATAGCTATATATAAACTGACTTCACACCAGCAGTTATTGAGGTGAGTGCTTATCTTGGTAGCCAAACCAGTGACAAGAGTGACGGTTGTAAGAAAAGCACAAAGACAATGTCTATTGGATGTCACAGGAGCAGTCTGTGAAGCCTGCAATCTTCAAAAAGCCCATAAGGGGTAGTGGCAAGACACATACTGTACGCAGGATACCAAGTGTCTGAAATCCGAACAGCTTTACAACACTGTGGAAGTGACTCATGGCAGGCAAATATTCATGACATCAATAACATCAACATTTGTCTGCATCATTGACACCATCAATACATCTGATGTGTCCACTATGACATTGATGTCAACCTGCTTGTCCGCACTATTGACACCATTGGTACAGCTGATGTGTTGACTACTGTGAATCTTTTAAAAATCTCGAAACATTTAGACTTTTCAATTCTGACTTTCTGAAGTTTAGGAGGAAATATGTTCTTTTGCATTTGTCTTACAAAAATTTAAGCCTCTTGCAAAATAAGAGGCACTCTCTGTCACCATTTTCTGGAAAGGTCCATGGCAGCTACTGGCTCTTTCCTCATCATGGTGTTGTGCGTTATTCACACGAGTCAAGTCTACAAGGTGGTGTGGAGCCCCAGTGCTGCAGAGGATTTTGTATGGGTCGCCAAGGAAAAAAGTGGTCAGGACAGGAAGGCTGTAGTGGTCACCTATGCTACTTGTAGCCTGTAGCTAGCTAGCTAATCTTACCTCATTGGACATCTCCGAAGACAACACTGTCGTTAGGTGTGTTTAGCATTGTTAGACATCTTTTAAAGGTGTATTTATGCAGTACCCTGGTAACCCTTGCCAAAACAAGAAGTCTACACAAATTTCAGAGTCGCCCAAGATTTCAAAATTTTAGAATGTTTCAAGGCAAGACTGTGGAAAGCTTGCAAAAATTAGATTTTTGGATTTTAAGAAGATTTATGGTATGTATCCAATAGCTGCACCACCGTTATCAATAAATGTCCTTATATGCCTTGATTGAAGCAAAATATTAGCATACATTTTCTGCCAGATCCTACTTGCCTGCCCACACACCAGCTGCAGGTAGGAGGACTACAGGGGTTGGGGAACAGGTTTAATGAAACCTTATGACAACTACAGACAGGACATACAGTGTAAGGTAGGCCCTGTGTTCCTCAACAAAGCACCCACTTTCATAAAGAGACCAACTGAAATTATTTGGGAGCGTACCATCGTATGTATGAGCTCACACAAAACAGTGTTCCACTCCTAAAGAGTAATGTATCCTACTGTGTGAAAATTTTGCTTGTTGAATGGTAATAGGTGATGTTAGTCGATGATGTTAGTCAGTGATAGAAGATCTGACAGCCACTAGTTACCACAATAAGCATAAAACATTGGCAGCTGTTGAAGGTTGTCTCGCTTCCCGCTCGGCAATTACTAATCAATTAGCCAAACAATGCAAACATTCACTGACTGTAAACACCTGACACAAGCACTCACAAAATGAGATGCATGCATAGAACTGTCAATTAGTACAGTCATTCCACAATTTTTGTCCCAACAGGCAAGTGAACATTGCACTAATTCACATGAGTAAGGTATTTGGAACTGCACATTCTGATTTGTGTAGTACGTCAAGTGACAATCTAATCACGTGCACATCTACGCACATCTATGCAGCTACTGTGCCAAATTTGACTCACATGATTGAGCTAGTGCAGAGTACAAATGTCAAACTGGACTAGAAATCTTGACTCCATTGTTTGCTAGGCTTCATTCTAAGGTTAAGACATCTGCACAGCCCAGCAACATATATATGCATACTTACTATCTACCACTACTACAGAACAGGAAGCTATACAAGAAATTAAAACTCACGTGTGCAAAAGGTGGGGCGAGCGAATGGGCTGTTGTCCTGACAGTCTTGGCAGTCCTCTCTCGTCATGTTCGAGGTGTAGTGGGTGTCATTGGTCACAAAATCTACGTCTGCCACGGTGAACTGAAATGTGTTAAGACACACTGAGAAGGTGGCCTGCGCTGATTGGTTCATCGCTGAGTCGTAGGTGTACAGCATGGAGACTCGCACTTGATCGAACCGTGTGTTATCAGTGGTTGAGCGAACGAAGCAGAGGTAGGTGATGTCTTGTCGGCTGAACATGGTTTCATTTGCTTCCCTTATAAAACCTGTTAGTTGAAGGGCGGAAAGCAGCTCTGTATTAGATATTTCCAGAGGACATTGAGCATAGCAGAGAGGGAGAAGGAGGAGGACATTCAAACACAAGGAAATGGGCGTCTTCATCATGCAGGTAGCGTATTACGTCATAGTTAAAATCGCACAATCCCTTCGCCGAAACAGTCCGTATCGCACCGTATCTTTGTCTATTTAACCGTCGCCCTATTTCTTAATAATATAATTATGCTGCAAACCGACGTAGAGGGGTGCAACGGAGTAGCTGTATTAGCTAGCATAGGATGATGGGAAGATGCAGCGGCGTAATGTTTTTGAAGGTTTGTTGTGTCAATGGTAGAGCCAGCATTGAGTTAGGGCAGGGAAATTATGGTTGCAATTAATCTGATGAGCAGTTAGCATGCCACTAGATGGCAATGAAGTATTTACCGCTGGCTAAGCATTATACATTGCACTAATCACTGCATGAACTAGCAATAGCGTGCATATTACTATGTTGGTGTTGTTTCATTGTCAAGTATTGATTTGTTTTGCCATTTAGTTGCAATCTAAAGCACACACATTCGATTCTAGCAACTGAGATGTATTTATTGGGTCATTATGTATTAAAAATTTCAATACTCATCACACATTTTGTGCCTTACTATTAGTAATCTAGATAGCATGACATATGCATATTTCCACATATACATTTATCTTGTAATTAATGTATGGTTCCCTAGGTCAATGTACGTGCAGCTTACAAAGGCCTGTGGCATGTGGTCAAAATGTCCTGAACTCCATACACTTAAGCTAAAGCTTGTGATTGCAATTGCTTCTGCTATTATGTATATAATGATCCTCAAGATGAATCACTTTAATTTAATAATATTGCAGAAATGAACTAGCCTCATTCATTGGTCTCTGTTCACCCACTATATAGCTTGGCAGTTGCCATTATAGCAATCCAATTGCACTTGATAAATACTCCCATATTCATATATGTACATGTGCATGAATGTATAAGTTCCATTGGTTGGATTATTCTATTTGCATTAATTAGTTCGCTAAACAAAAGAAAATACGTAACATGTACAACTGTCTCAAATGGTGAAGAACAGAATGTGCACGTGGTGAATGCCTACACTTTAGATGCATCATATATGAATGAGAGTGGGAATAATAAATTATACATTTCTGGCTAACACCGAAGACTACAAGGACTTTCGAAAGGTAAATAGCTATAGCTTAGTGATAGGTGATTCTTGAGCTGCTTGTAACTGCATACCTGAGGTGGTGTTCTCTACGACAGCTCTAAGTGAGAGGAAAGAAAATAGATTAGCCACGCAGCCAGGAATGAATCCTGGAACCTATACTCTACCAAAGAGTTTAAAGCCACTGAGCCGCACACTAGTTCAACATGGCAGTGGCCACCCTTCCTCTCTGTATATGTGCTGCTCACGAGCTGGCTGCCATGCTGCAGCCAAAAGCCTTGCATGCGCTGTCAAGGCTAAGTACAAAACAATGGTAAGGTCTTGCTGTCTTCTCTACCTGTGTATACATGCTCTTGAAAGGTGGTTCTTGAGCCGCTTGTGACTGCAAGCAGGCCTAAGGGTTGTTCCCTAGGACAATTAAAAGTGAGAGGATTTAAAAACAGTGAAATTTTGCCCACATGCACGAACCTTAAGAGCATTCCAAAGATATATAAAATATACAAATTGTTAGTTATCTGTAATGACTGTACAGTCTTCACGGGCTGCACAGCAGTGAACATATGGCGTCCATCTAAGAGGCACTAACTTATCATAATCATGGTGTGTATGATGGGATAAAAGACTATATATCAGTGTCATTAGCTGTACTGTATAGTACACTAGGGAGTGCAGGTTCCAACTACTTCCTGTTCCTTTCAGTGTTTCTCTTAATGGGGCTGACTATTCCTCCTCCACACAATTACCACAAAGATGATGACAAAGGCAAAAGAAGAATGGTAAACAGCAAGATCACGGCAATGATGATGCCTGTGCACACGAAGGAATGAGAAGACACTTTTAGTACTAAATCTTACAAGTAAAGAGGTTTGATGTCAACACATGTAAATGTACATGCAGCCACATTATACTGGTTGGGGTACATGTTGGAGTTCAAAAGAGGATATTCAACCATGCAGGAACCAAGATATTGGTGCCACATAAACATGCAGGTGTGGATTGGGTAGTGCAGTCCTCACCAACTATAGCCCCCACACCAAGGGCCACTCCTCCAGGTCCAATAGTGCTCTCTTCATCTGTGTCAGTGCAAGTAGATGGTATATTATTACATATTCATGTACACATACATACATGCATCTGGTCCATTTGCATTGGATGATGCATGATTGCATGATTGCATTAATTTTTGCTAATTGTAAGGAATATCCTTATAACTCTGTCACAGACGAAGAGCAGAATGCGGTGAATGCTTATAAGGTAGATGCATCCTTAATTGAATACAAACAACCACCGCCATCCCTACATAGACAGCACTACCATGCTGTCTGATGAAGAGCAAGAGTGCATGTATTACTGGCTATTATTGAAGACTACAAGGACTTTCAAACATATAGCTCATGCAGCGAAAGGTGACTCTTGAGCTGTGTTTGTGACTGCAAGCCTAAGGAGTACAGTGTTCTCTATAGGACAGCTCAAAATGAATGGAAAGAAAGTGAAAATAACCCCACATATGCATGAAGCTAAAGAGCATTTCAAATATAATTATGCATACAAATTGTTAGTTATCTATAATGATTGTAACTACAGTATATATACAGGTTGTATGCAGTTGTGTAAAATGGACTCTGTTAATAGGAGGAACTACAATGACCTATCATGATCATGAGATGTATGATGGGATAAAAGACTATCAGTGTCATTAGCTGTAATGATAATACACTAAGGAGTGCAGATTCCAAATGTTCCCTTTTCCATTCAGTGTTTCTCCTAACGGGGCTGATTATTCCTCCTCCACACAATGACCACAAAGATGATGACAAAGGTGGTCAGAAGGATGGTAAACAGCAAGATCACGCCAATGATGATGCCTGTGCACATGAAGGAATGAGAACACATTTTTCAATACTTATAAGTAAAGAGTAGCTACACTGAAGGTATATAGCACATCTAGATGTACATGCAGTCACATTATATAATGGTAAGGGAACACATTGAAGTCTAACAGAAGACACCCAACTGGGAACCAAGACATTGATGCTACTTAAGCATGCCAGTGTGGATTGGGTAGTGCAGTCCTCACCAACTATAGCCCCCACACCAAGGGCCACTCTTCCAGGTCCAATAGTGCTCCCTTCACCTGTGTCAGTGCAGGTAGATATAGGAAAAGGTTACCAAACCAAGTATTTGCATGAGATACAACAGTAACAACTGAGTGAGCTGTGAAGTTACTACTTTTAAGCTGTTCTCTGAATACTAGTGTATATGTATGATGTACAGTAGCCCTAGAAAGTATACACATAAGTGCAGTGCTAATAATTATATCTGAGGGTATGTATCAGAGTGTGATGGTATATAACTTACTACAGAATGGCTTACTCATTTCTACATGTAACATACTCTTTCTGACAGATGGTGCGGGTCGAAACATATGTCATGAAATTTTGTATCATTTTACACAATAATGAGTAACACATTTGGAGTTGGAGAATGTCATGTACAAATGTGAGATAATTAGTTATACAGCTAAAGAGAAAATACACGTGAGAAATCCATATAATACAGAGAAAGCATCGTGGCAGGGGTAAATAAACTGTAACAGAAAGACGTGGCTAGACCAACCACATGCCAGATTGTCACCGTGATGTAAGGGGGCAACAACATCACCACGAAGGCCTTACAGCACAGTGGCAAACCTCCAACTTTCGTCAACCTGTATGCAGAGGTAAGTACCTTTTTCTTGTCATTTACCTACCCCGGCTAGACGGAGTCAATTCTCTTTTGCTGACTGTTGCGCCCTTCGTGGGACCAGACAGCCTTGCCCACTGTTGCGCCCTTCGTGGGACCAGACAGCCTTGCCCACTGCTGCGCCCTTTGTGGGACCAGACAGCCTTGCCCACTGTTGCACCCTTCGTGGGACCAGACAGCCTTGCCCACTGTTGAGCTCTTCGTGGGACCAGACAGCCTTGCCTACTCTTGCGCTCTTCGTGGGACCAGACAGCCTCGCCTACTGTTGCGCTCTTCGTGGGACCAGACAGCCTTGCCCATTGTTGCGCTCTTCATGGGACCAGACAGCCTTGCCCACTGTTGCGCTCTTCGTGGGACCAGACAGCCTTGTCCACTGTTGCGCTCTTCGTGGGACCAGACAGCCTTGCCCACTGTTGCGCTCTTCGTGGGACCAGACAGCCTCGCCTACTGTTGCGCCCTTCGTGGGACCAGACAGCCTTGCCCACTGTTGCGCTCTTCGTGGGACCAGACAGCCTTGCCCACTGTTGCGCCCTTCGTGGGACCAGACAGCCTTGCCCACTGTTGCGCCCTTCGTGGGACCAGACAGCCTTGCCCACTGTTGCGCCCTTCGTGGGACCAAACAGCTTCGCCTACTGTTGCGCCCTTCGTGGGACCAGATGGCACTCGGACACCTTCGTGATGTTGTTGCCCCCTTACATCACGGTGACATTCCGGCATGGGGTTGGTCTAGCCACGTCTTCCTTGTTACAAATCCATATAACTCTATATACATGTCAGATTGCATGCAGTTGCACATACTTGCATGCAACAGCATCAGCGGACCCAAATGAATGATGCATAATGAACAGTTGCATTAGATTACAGAACAAAGTACTCTAACAAGCAATGCACTTACTTTCACAATATGGTCCAATGAAGCCAACTACACAGACACATGTGCAATCTGTGTCCTCCAGGGTTCCTCCATTCTGGCAAGCCCGATTACAGGCTGCAACAGCTGTGTGTGTGATGAATTAACAGGTGATATAGACTGGCCACAGATTACATAGTCTCAAGGCCTTTACTGATGGGAAACCAATATTTTCTAATTACACATTCTACACCAGGCAGGATGATGGTAGTTATTTTTATGCTATAATGCAATCGGAGTTTAACGAGTTAAACAGGGTTAATGGTGCCCTCATGAGTACAAAGGTGATGATCCCAGTGAGGTACACGCGAGGACCATCACACAGTGAAACCAGAGGGTTAAAGGCAGCACCCACTGCACAGCATGGCGGTTCCCGTTTACCGAGCATGCACAGTTGGGTCGGCACACAACGAGCAGGTGCCAAGTGTAGCCAGAAGTTCCTTATTCCCTATAATTGGTCACACTATATCAGTTTTGTAAGCAGCTATAGGCAGGCTCCTTGATCGTCATAGGGCTAGTCATGAAACACGAAAGTATGACTCCTTGGAATCCTCCTGGGCTAGGCTGAACGGGAGAGGTAAAACATTAATGGCAAAGTAGTATTCTTGTGCAGGGATACAAACTGGCAATAAATATGCAGACCAACCAGATGCTCATGCAACAGTTTTTCTTTTCTGCAAACACACTACAGATGTCATAGACTTATTCCAGGCTATTTCTGCCCTTGCACTAATTATCATAAACAGCATGGGAATGAGGTTACCAATGTCACTATGAAAAGCAGCTAAGTTGATTGCTAGCCAATTAGTTTGGATCTATAACACTTAATTAAATGCCACCCAATCGATGTTTGCAGGATTTAGACCACTCAGCACTCGGGCGCTGCACACCCTCGAGCTTAACGTTCTATATCCCGCAGACACCTCTAGGTCGACACCTAACTATCACTTAGCAGCACTAGCAGTCCACCATGCACATAGCAAACCTATGTACATAGATAAATAGAGAGTGAATTATCAATTCTACTGTCCAGTACACTGTGAAAGTCCAGAAACATTATGCTCACTTTCACAGTTAGATCCACTGAAGTTGTTTGTACATTCACACATACAGAGTCCTTCATCCAGGGTTCCTCCATTCTGACAAGTCTGATCACAAGCTGAAGGGAAATTAAACCGAGTGGAGAGTGTACCAGAGGTCTAGGTTGTTGTCGGGAGTCACAAACTACAATCAGTGCATGCGTGGCACTGCTTGATAATGTATGATGTGTTGCATTGCTGTCATGTCAACTTCACAAAGGCCTCATTTCAGACCCGCTCACATCAACTATAAACTGTTAATCAAGAATTTTTTTAAATTCAAAAAGTTTATGTGCAAAATCATTGCATTGAAATATATCCGTGGCCTGGGGCAACTATGAAACTATATATTACTAGGGTCTGTTAAACTACTTCATAAAGTTGCAAAGGGTACCATGGAGGTAACATTCCCATTACAATAGACATGTAATACAACTATCAATGATCTGCACCACCACACACAATGTACTCACTTTCACAGTTAGACCCAGTGAAACCATCTACACAGGAACAAGTGCAGGTTCCTTCATTCAGTGTCCCTCCATTCTGACACATCCGACCACAAGCTGTAGTAGAGGAAAGACGGAGTTAAAAGAGCTCTGCATGCCTGAGTAACAAGGATCATGTTCTAAATATTTATACAGTAATAAATACCTGTAGGTTTGACTATTACATCACACGTGTGGTCCGAATAGCACAGATCACTCTCGTGAAAGAACTTTACCTGTTCAATTCTACTTTGGCTACAATATATGGCAACAGTATAATATTAATTTAACCTATAATTGAGATCAAAGGCCCATGATCTGCACCACCACACACAGTGTACTCACTTTCACAGTTAGACCCAGTGAAGCCATCTACACAGGAACACATACAGGTTCCTCTATTCAGTGTCCCTCCATTCTGACACACTCGACTACAAGCTGTAGTAGAGGAAAGAAGAAGGACATTAGGAGCATTCTAGCTGAGCCACTATGATTTGTTTCTACAGTGATCTGCAGTTAGCTAACAGTGAAAACTGGAGTATACAATTAGCACAGCCTTGAGCATACTACATTCCATTTGTAATACATTCACGTACATGTAGCCTCCATTTGTCCAGTTTGAGTACACACAACTGATTCAGAACTAAGTTATGCAGTAGCTTGTCTGTGGATCTGTATGACTGTCTAATGTTACTCACTTTCACAGGTATCCCCACTGTAGCCATCAGCACAGTTACATGTACAGGAAATTGAATTGAGTGTCCCTCCATTCTGACAAGTCAGAGGACAGTCTAAAGATAGCAATAAGGGAAATACAGACTTAACTTTACAGCATACAAAGGAAGACAGATGACAACTACATTAGTGTGTTAGCAAAATTACCAAATTAGCTACACTCAACAAAGTCAAGAAGTTTCAAAATGCACAGTCTACTATAAATCACTCCAATTATTCTCTAAGACATTAAATCTTGTTAGAAGTTGCGCAAACTTTGCATCACTTGTAGCTGTTAGGTGTTCAAAACTGCATAATGTAAACAAGTAAAGTACCAAGAACCAAGGAACCTACAGGATCTAGAATATCAGGACTGCCTATACAGATAACCACTTGTGAATTTAATGCACAGGAATCTATAATGGATCCAAGGTGCTCTAGAAAAGACACAGTTGGTTCAATATGCCTAAAGTGTTTAGATGAATTTAGCAACCATTGCATAAAATTGAAAAGAAAGTGCAGTCTCTTGAGGATTTCCATGTGGTTCCTCTTGAATATTGTCCTCTTTGAACCGAATTCTTAACCAGAGAGAGCAATCAGACACTAAAATGCTGCAAGAGGTATTACCAAGTGATTTCGATACTAATTTTTCCCAAAGGTGTAAACAGTCTTACTCTGATGCTTTGCTCAACCAAATGTAGACTGGTAACAGCTGAGTAGTAAAGACAACATAAACATGTGACAAGTTGCAAGCTAACTTCGCTCCAAGCTACATCATCGAGAGTTGCCTTGTCACGTTGGGTAATACTAAAAGGTGGTATAAGTGGAACCAGAGGTAGTCTAAGCAATTTAGAGTACTGTACCTCTACTTGACCAATCTGATTACAGCATTGTGTTGCACCATAGTCTGATGCAGAGCATCCATGATCTGCACAGTGTATACTCACTTTCACAGTTAGACCCAGTGAAGCCACCTACACAGGAACACATACAGGTTCCTCTATTCAGTGTCCCTCCATTCTGACACACCCGACTACAAGCTGTAGTGGAGGAAAGTTAAAGCAACAAGTTAATCACAATTGCTCAACCTGAGTTAGTAGGAGTTTGTTTCTAGCTATATGCATTCCATAATAGATAAGCTCAGAAAGAATTGAACAATACAGTATACTTCAGAGCAGAATGGATACGGCAGTGAGCTTCCTAAATACATCTCATCAGAACATAGCCACACACTCAGCTTCTACTCCAACTAGTCTAATTACGTCAACTTTAATGCCCATAATACAGAGCAAAGAGAATACAGATCAGTTGTTCAGTGGTCCTGTTGACTGTCCAGTTTGTAACTCACTTTCACAGCTATCCCCACTGTAGCCATCAGCACAGTTACATGTACAGGAGGTTGCATTCAACATCCCTTCATTTTGACAAGTCAGAGGACAGTCTAAGTACAGCAAAAATGAAAACAAAGCAATGGTTATGCAACAATGTTGAGTTGGTAAATTAAGGTTCTAGTGAAATGTGAAATGGCGAAGTGCACCATGGAGGGGGGTAACAGTCCCATCACAATACACATGTGATATGAGTATCAACGATGCATACCACAGACACACCATACTCACTTTCACAGTTAGACCCAGTGAAACCACCTACACAGGAACAAGTGCAGGTTCCTGAATCCAGTGTCCCTCCATTCTGACACACCCGACTACAAGCTGTGGTAGAGGAAAGCAATAAGTTAATCACAGTTACTCTACTGGACTTACTAGGATTTCATTTTTAGCCAAAAACACTCCAAGATAGACAAGCAAGAAAGAATTGGACAATTAGAGCAGAATAGATATGGCAGTGAGTTTCCTTAGGCATCCAGCTTTTACTCTGGCTAGTCTGACAAGGTAACTGTAATGCTAAGAATACGGAGCAAGGAAATTCACTTCCTTTTATCTGTGGCCTAATGACTGTCCGGTTTGTAACTCACTTCCACAGCTATCCCCACTGTAGCCATCAGCACAGTTACATACACAGGATGTTGCATTTAACATCCCTCCATTCTGACAAGTCAGAGGACAGTCTAAGTGCAGGAATAATTAAAACAAAGAAATGACTATGTGACCATGCTGGGTTGGTAAAATAAGGTTCTAAGCAACTAATATATAAGTTGCAAAATGTACCATAGACATAACAGTCCCATCACAATAGACATGGAATACTATATCAATAATCGCGGCACTATATACGCCATACTCACTTTCACAGTTAGACCCATTGAAGCCACCTACACAGGAACAAGTGCAGGTTCCTGAATCCAGTGTCCCTCCATTCTGACACACCCGACTACAAGCTGTGGTAGAGGAAAGCAATAAGTTAATCACAGTTACTCTACTGGACTTACTAGGATTTCATTTTTAGCCAAAAACACTCCAAGATAGACAAGCAAGAAAGAATTGGACAATTAGAGCAGAATAGATATGGCAGTGAGTTTCCTTAGGCATCCAGCTTTTACTCTGGCTAGTCTGACAAGGTAACTGTAATGCTAAGAATACGGAGCAAGGAAATTCACTTCCTTTTATCTGTGGCCTAATGACTGTCCGGTTTGTAACTCACTTCCACAGCTATCCCCACTGTAGCCATCAGCACAGTTACATACACAGGATGTTGCATTTAACATCCCTCCATTCTGACAAGTCAGAGGACAGTCTAAGTGCAGGAATAATTAAAACAAAGAAATGACTATGTGACAATGCTGGGTTGGTAAAATAAGGTTCTAAGCAACTAATATATAAGTTGCAAAATGTACCATAGACATAACAGTCCCATCACAATAGACATGGAATACTATATCAATAATCGCGGCACTATATACACCATACTCACTTTCACAGTTAGACCCATTGAAGCCACCTACACAGGAACACATACAGGTTCCTTCATTCAGTGTCCCTCCATTCTGACACACCCGACTACAAGCTGTGGTGAAGGAAGGTTCAAGCAACAAGTTACCATTGCTCTACCTGAGATACTGGGAGTTGGTTTCTAGCTATGTACGTACACTCTTTGGTAGGCTAAGCTCAGAAAGAATTGGACAATCAGATCAGAACAGCTAGCTATGGGAGTTAGCTCACTAAATACATGTTATCACACCACGGTCACACTTTCAGCTTCTACTCTGACTATAGTCTGATTATGTATATTAATGCCAATGATACCGAGCAAAGAAACTTCAAGTCCATTTATCTGTGATTCTATTGACAGTCCAGTTTGTGACTCACTTTCACAGCTTTCCCCACTGTAGCCATCAGCACAGTTACATGTACAGGAGGTTGCATTTAACATCCCTCCATTCTGACAAGACAGAGGACAGTCTGAGTACAGCAAAATGGAAACAGAAAAATGATTACTTGACAATGTTAGGTTGGTAATTTACAGTTCTATTCATCAAGTTAAATGGCAACATTTAGCATGGACGTAACAGTCCCATCACAATTGGCGTGATCTAATACTATTATTATCAACGATCTCGGCAACTTATACACCATACTCACTTTCACAGTTAGACCCATTGAAGCCACCTACACAGGAACACATACAGGTTCCTGAATTCAGTGTCCCTCCATTCTGGCACATTCGACTACAAGCTGTAGTAGAGGAAAGATTCACACTAAACGACATTTCAGACTGTCCTTTACAATATTGCACATGTCATCTCCTACAGTGATAAATAACATATAGATGACAAACTTAAGGGGAGGGGGGGGGGAGCTTTAGTAATACTCAGGGACAGCAAGCATCCTAATTAATTGCAATTACATTCACCTACTCTTCCTTCTGTGGGGTGGTGGGGTGGTGGGGTGGAGCAAATCTCAGTAACAGACACAACATACCTTTTTCAAGCACCCAGTAAAAACATAATCTAGCTAGTTCTGCACTACTTCAATACACAAACTTTCAGAATCACAACCATTGGAGACTGGACTATGGAACTAACATACATGGTATTGTAAAACCATATCATGGTTAGGCTAAAGGCTATGCACTTTCTCCTAATGCACTCACTTTCACAATTAGATCCACTGAAGCCCTCTACACAGCTACACATACAGAGTCCCTCATTCAGTGTCCCTCCATTCTGACAACTACGACTGCAGTCTGATACAGAGCAAAGGAAATCATAGGATGGTCTTATTGACCATGATTTCTAACAATCACCGCACACTACATCTATGTACAGTCAATTGGCTGAAGTCTATATGAGGGCCATTATCGTATGAAGACATCTTCTAATCAGGACTGTGCCGATGCATATTGCTCAACATGTCATTCAGTAAACGTTTATTTGTTTGTAAACAATGTAGGTGAGTAATGGCGCGATCGTGAGATGCCACCAAACAATCTTACTACAATCAAAGGTCTTACTGGGAAGTGATGTCACATGTTGAAATGGCCTATTTTGCCTTTTTCATATATTTAGGTTCATTTTTTAGCACACTGAACTGTCCCTGCTGTACACATAATTTATTATTGAATGCATCATTTTGCATCCGAACCAGTAGACCCACCTCCACAGGTATCCCCACTGTAGCCATCAGCACAGACACATGTACAGGAACTTGCATTCAATGCTCCTCCATTTTGGCATGTCACATCACAAGCTGACAACAGACAGAGGAGGCAAGCCAAACATAATAGTGTATACTATTCTACTATGAGTGCATAACACAGCTGGGATTACAGTAGGTGCACATAATTATTGTAGCTACCAACATATTGGAATCACTTAGTGTACGTACAATCCTAATTAGATGCTCACTTTCACAGTCAGACCCAGTGAAGCCACCTACACAGGAACACATACAGGTTCCTGAATTCAGGCTTCCTTCATTCTGACACACCCGACTACAAGCTGTAGTGAAGGAAAGAAATACGTAATTATAGAGAAAAAACATTTCAGATTGTTCTCTACAATAGTACACATGTCATATTCTACTATAGCTGACAAACTATATACACATTTCAGTACTAGTAATTTTGTTGCTAAGGAAAGGAAATATCGGGGACCTTGACTCACTTCCACAGGTATCCCCACTGTAGCCATCAGCACAGTTACATATACAAGAACTGACATTGAGTGTCCCTCCATTCTGACAAGTCAGAGGACAGGCTAAAGAGGAGAAAAGGAGTGAACAAATGGAGACTGCAACGGCCACACGGTTATGCTGGCACTGTGACTTGTGGAGGCTCGAATTGCACGATTCACTAGGACTATCCCAACACATCAGAAATCCAATTGAGTGCATAGGCCCATGATCTGCACCACCACACTCAGTATAAACTCACTTTCACAGTTAGACCCATTGAAGCCACCTACACAGGAACACATACAGGTTCCCGAATCCAGTGTCCCTCCATTCTGACACATCAGACTACAAGCTGTAGTAGAGGAAAGAGGGAAGGAAGTTACTGTGGCTGTGTTCCACATGGGTTACATGGATCATGTGCTCTTTTGATGAAGAAGTTGTAAATGAGAGGGATAAGAGTGATCACTAATTGGCAAGACCACATAGCATCCAATAGCTAATTGTACAAAGTGCAAAGTCTATCCACTGAAGGTGCCTACTAAATGTCTGAATACTTGCAAGTTAAGACAGAGCAAAGGAAAATCATGCAAAGATAAGCTATTCTGATATTGTGTAGACTGTCCACTTTGCGGCTCACTTTCACAGGTGTCCCCACTGTAGCCGTCAGCACAGTTACATGTACAGGAACTGATATTGAGTGTCCCTCCATTCTGACAAGTCAGAGGACAGGCTGAACAGGACAAAAGAAGCAAAGAAATGAAACTACAGTGAAACTATGTACAACCTCACCACCTAGAGGCTGCAAGTAAGGTATTTGATCATTCCCGTTGGTGGAAAGATAAAACCAGCAGCACAAATTGCAAGGCCCATGATCACTGAAAACAGATGCATGCCCTGTATCAAGTGGGATCAATGCTGTGAACAGTACAAGAGCACAATTACGACAAAGGGGATACCGGCTCAATCGTTTACTGCATTGGATGTATAAATCACAGTTGATAATGGAACAGACACATTACAATATATTGTTGTAATTTGTTACATAGTATTAGATGGCACACATAACTAAAGTATGGGTGGTGACACTGGAGCCGTGTGTATAGGTAATGGTGTGCATGCATTCTTATACAAATACAGTATGTAATACATACAGCCAATATCTCAAATAGACCCCAGAGATCATTCATTATTTACAATTAATTGGCCTTGCTTCACTCGCTAATGCTTGTCGCATTTCAATGTGTAATAATTCAATGCAAAACAGTAGGGACAATACAAACAATACAATTTTGTTCTTAAATACATACACAATGCATTACATCTTCATGCACCACGCCAACAATTATACAGTATACAATCATAGGAATATGGAAAATAAGTCATACAACTGTGTTGCATTCAGTGAAGGAATGTGATGAGTGAGTGAATACAAATGGTATCACTTAACAAAAGTAGGCAAGCATTCTTGGCTATTACAGAAGACTACACTGAATTTCAAAATGTGTATTTACAAACATGTACAGCTATGTGATTTGTGATGGTGTCCATCTAGAACGAACAACAATATGTAACCTAGCATGACTATGAGGTGAATGTACTGTAATGATGGCATAATAGACTATCAGTGTAATTAGCTACATGCACTGTATGTACATGTACGTGCACTGCATGGAGAGAGATGAGTCCAATGACTTCCTGTTGCATTCACTACTTCTTCCTCTGCCACACAATTACCACAAAGATAATGACAAAAGCAGACAGAAGAAAAGTAAACAGCAAGACCACGGCAATGATGATGCCTGAGGAAAGAGAACAGATTCAAATATATACTTGTAAGTAAGGAGTGGTTAGCTACACTGATGTCAACACAACCACTATACCCATTACACAGGAGGAAGATTGAGAAGGGCACACACCGCAGTCAAAAGAGAAGATGTCCCACAAGGAACAACATACGTATTGGTGCTACCTAAACATGCAAGTGTGGATTGGGTAGTGCAGTCCTCACCCACTATAGCCCCCACGCCAAGGGCCACTCCTCCAGGTCCAATAGTGCTCTCTTCATCTGTGTCAGTGCAGGTAGATATAGGAAAAAGATTACCAATTGCGAAACAGATAATGGTAAGCATGTGAGGCACACCAGTAACAATTGGGTGAGCAGAGTGAATGATGCACAGAGACCCTAGCAATTACTGTAGGTACATAAGTGCAATGTTAAGATACAGTAGGGTATCAGAATGTGATGTCCATTTACTACAGATTACTACTACATGCAACATGCTCTTTCTGACAGTTGGTGTGGGCTGCAACATTGTGTTAATTACACAATTACAAGAGTGCATTACAGTCATGTGATTTTGTAGGGCAAAGCATTAGTCTGACAAGCAATGTATTAAGTCTTACTTTCACAGTAGGATCCAGTGAAGCCATCTACACAGACACACGTGCAATCTGTGCCCTCCAGGGTTCCCCCATTCTGACATGTCCGACTGCAGACTGCAACAGGTGGGTGTGTGATAAATAGGCAGGTGATACAGACTGGCCACAAAATGCATGGACTCAAGGTCTTTACTGATGGGAAGTTACACATTAAATGAGGCAGGATGACGGTAGTTATTTTACATAATGCAATGAAAAAGTAGTATACTTGTGCAGGGTTATACTGACAATAAATATGCAAATCAGATGTTCGTGCAACTGTTTTGAGCAAGCTTGTTGCTAAGGATGTGGATGTCATAGCCTCATTTCCAGGCAGTTTCCGCCCATGCACTAATTATCATGAACAGTCTGGGGATGAGATTACTGATGTCACTATGAAGACCAGCTAAGATGATTGCTAGCCAATTAGTTTGGATTTATAACACTTAATTAAATGCCACCCAATCGATGTTTGCAGGATTTAGACCACTCGGGTGCTGCACATCCTCGAGCTTCACGTTCTATATCCCGCAGACACCTTTGGTCGACATCTAACTATCACTTAGCAGCACTAGTAGTCCACCATGCACATAGCAAACCTATGTACATGGAGAAATAGAGAGTGAATTATCAATTCTACTGTCCAGTACACTGTGAAGGTCCCGAAACATAATACTCACTTTCACAGTTAGATCCACTGAAGTCGTCTGCACATTCACACATACAGAGTCCGTCATCCAGGGTTCCTCCATTCTGACAGGTCTGATCACAAGCTGAAGAGGAAATGAAACCTAGCATACTTGTCTAGTGGAGAGTGTATATAGCAAGGCCAATTAATCATTGAGGTCTACTTGAGATTTGGTTGTGTTTGTATAGTTTATACATACTGTGCGAGCAAGCGCCGCACTCGCTCCGCATCGCATCGCCGAATCGACCACGCAGGCCATCCATCACCATTTGGGTGATTCCAGATGGATGCCACTGCCTGGGTATAGTGCTGATCTTGTTTGCATTGCCATGCACTTGCATGCACATATACATATAGCTACACCTACACCATGTTAAAAGTACTGCGTGGTCATGTCTTTCATTAGCCAATAAGGCAGTGATGAAGCCAGGCAAGCTTTCTGCGCCATACCTTACTTCAGGATAGAGAGAAGACTTTCAGCAGTTTGGAACACTGACAGCTGAAGCACTCAAATAGCGAAACAAAAATACCCACGTACCAATAGCCAAAGCAGCTCCCTCGCACCAGATAATAACAGTAAACTTCTGCGCAAGTGCACATCGTGCCCGGGAGACCCAAACTGAGGAGCGTGGAGTGTCTAAGAGACGGCTGGATGTGAGGCGCATGCACACTGCCATAGCCGCCATGTTTGTGGTTACATCATTGTGTCAACCAAATAAATACGATTTTTAATGCCACACACAAGCAAATGAACACACAGACTGGAAAAGATTACTGTTAATATATTATTAAGGATATGCAGTGCATGCATGACTTGTATTGAATTATAGATTATAATTACATATTCATGTGCCCATGTACATTGTCTGCATTTCACGATGGTGTCCACAAACATGGTAGTCTGGCCTGTTAACATTTCATTGTCATGTCATAACAAGTCATGTGTCATGTCCGACACTCACACTGAAGCATTACCCAGTGCAGTAGGTACTACATATATACATGTAGCATGTGTACATGTAGTCCCATAAAGCCACAACACGCACGTACTGCTTTCAACATCCAATGCAGGCCAAATTAATTAGTCACATCCTGTGCTCCTTTTCAATGCACTCACTCATGGAAGAACAATCACGAACAATACGTAAATAAAGGTGGGACTACATATAAGTACCCTCCTACCCCCCCTTCCTCCGTCTTCCCTCCCATTACACTTCCTTTCCCAATTAAGACCCACTGAGGGTTTGTTGTATTTTATACAACAAGTTTATGGGTATTTTCTATTGTAGCTTGCAATTTTGAATAAATACCAAGAGTCATACTCTGTACAAAATCAATAGTGACTTGAATCCTTACCTACCAATTGCATACATATCTCTCAATGTACTCACCTTCGCAGCTAGACCCATTGAAGCCACCTACACAGGAACAAGTGCAGGCTCCTGAATCCAGTGTCCCTCCATTCTCACACATCCGGCCACAAGCTGTAGTAGAGAAAAGACTGAGGGAGTTAAAAGAGCTGTGCATGCCCGAGTAAAAAAGAACCATGCTCTTCATACTTTGATACATAGGATTGAGTGCATGTTACACCACAGTCATGCTTGTGTGGTCTGAATAGCATAAATTATACGTAGGTCCCTGTCATGAAATACTTTAACTGTGCAATTCTACTTTTGTTGCCATTTGGCAACAGTGTTGTTAAGGTAGGTCCATGATCTGCACCACCACACACAGTATGCACTCACTTTCACAGTTAGACCCAGTGAAGCCACTTGCACAGGAACACATACAGGTTCCTGAATCCAGGTTCCCTCTATTTTGACACACCCGACTACAAGCTGTGGTAGAGGAAAGAAGAAGGACATTAGGAGCATTCTAGCTGAGCCACTATGATTTGTTTCTACAGTGATCCACATTAGCAAACAGTAAAATGGAGGAATATACAATTAGCACTGCCTTGAGTAGACTACATCCCATTTATTACAAACTCACACATGTAGCCTCCATGTGCCCAGATCAACTGCATAGATAAACTATGCAAGTAGCTAATCTATGGATCTGTATGACTGTCTGATGTTACTCACTTTCACAGGTATCCCCACTGTAGCCATCAGCACAGTTACATGTACAGGAAATTGAATTGAGTGTCCCTCCATTCTGACAAGTCAGAGGACAGTCTAAAGATAGCAATAAGGAAAATACAGAAATGCTCATTTGATGGAAAACTGCATGGAAGCAAGTTCAACTAATTCATGGAGTGTCAAACTGCAGTATTGACTATATCTGTCCCATTACAACAGAAATGCATAACAGAGTATTAATGATCTGCACCACCACACACACCATACTCACTTTCACAGTTAGACGCAGTGAAGCCACCTGCACAGGAACAAGTGCAGGTTCCTGAATCCAGTGTCCCTCCATTCTGACACACCCGACTACAAGCTGTGGTAGAGGAAAGAGGAAAAGTCGTTTAGAGTGCTCTACATGAGTCACTTGGATCTTGATTCTACATAACTATATGTTCTGTACACACAACCTTTGTCCTGTTGCACAACCGACCATCACTTAATGCACCAAGAGACATAACAGGTGTGTTGTTATTCAGCAAAATTTGACTCAACGAACAACTGGCTGTCTGAAGGGAACTCCAGACGAGGAAAAGTTGCATTCAGCAATTGGATCTACCCTTTGCTAAATTTGGGACATTCTGTATCAGTATTTGTTAGTAGGTAATCCAAAAGAATCCAAATGCACAGCTCCCAAGCAAGGATATGGTACCCTTCCCGCTTGTGTGGTGGGTCAAGCTACAGTATGCCTAACTAGGCAGTTTATTCATGATCCTGATCACTAAACAATTTGTAACTCACTTTCACAGGTATCCCCACTGTAGCCACCAGCACAGTTACATGTACAGGAGCTTGTATTGAGTGTCCCTCCATTCTCACAAGTCAGAGGACAGGCTGAACAACAACAACAAAAGCAAGGAAATAAGATATAAAGCCTGTTGGTGTTTAGTCTAACCGCTAGACCCTACTTTGTCATCGCGTGCGGGGATGGAAGAAAAGTAGGGTCTAGCAGAATGTGTAAATTCCACACCTCGCGCTGACCAATGAGATCGCTGCTGCCTCAGATCACAGCAGCAATTATGGAGACACCAGTGCTTATTGACCAAAGTAGAGACTGGACGGCAGTTGTATCAATACGTTCACTGCAGGCTGTGAAGCCCACGATCGTCGAGGAAAGCCTAGGCGACGACGTTTCCCACCCTCTGATCGTCGTTTTCTCTCGATACTGAGTATTATTCGTCGACGTTGTTCGTAATCGACGTTCTTAATAAACGCCCAGTAGCGCGTTGATTGCGAGGTGTGGAATTTACACATTCTGCTATACCCTACTTTTCTTCCGCCCCCGCACACGATGACAAAGTAGGGTTAGTGGCTAGACTAGCTGGTGCTGCACTGACAATCAACTGACTCAGAGATGAGCACAGTCAACTATAAACGTACATATGATTATACCAGAGCATTAAAAATCTAGAAGGTCCATGATCTGCACCACCACACTCAATGTATACTCACTTTCACAGTTAGACCCATTGAAGCCACCTACACAGGAACAGGTGCAGGTTCCTTCATTCAGTGTCCCTCCATTCTGACACATCCGACTACAAGCTGTAGTAGAGAAATGAAGAAAGATGATATGTAGGAGCAGTCTACACACCTGTAGCATAAGGATCACACTTCTGCAGTGACTGGCAGTTAGTACACAGAGCATGGTGGTAGATATTGTTAGCATGTCCACAAACATATCATATCTCCCATTTGTATATACGTAACACATCCAAACATTTGTCTTCTATTCTGACCAGTGTGACTACACACAGTTGATACAGAGCAAAGCAAAATGGGGAGTGTATTTAGAGTGACTGACATTGTCCGTTATAGTAGAAACTGGCCAATTTGTAACTCACTTCCACAGGTATCCCCACTGTAACCATCAGCACAGTTACATGTACAGGAAATTGAATTGAGTGTCCCTCCATTCTGACAAGTCAGAGGACAGTCTAAAGATAGCAATAAAGGAAATACAGAAAAGCTCATTTGATGGAAAACTGCATGGAAGCAAGTTCAACTAATTCATGGAGTGTCAAACTGCAGTATTGACTATATCTGTCCTATTACAACAGAAATGCATAACAGAGTATTAATGATCTGCACCACCACACACACCATACTCACTTTCACAGTTAGACCCATTGAAGCCACCTACACAGGAACAAGTGCAGGTTCCTGAATCCAGTGTCCCTCCATTCTGACACACCCGACTACAAGCTGTGGTAGAGGAAAGAGGTAAGGTAATTTGGAGTGCTCTACATGAGTCACTTGGATCTTGATTCTACATAACTATATGTTCTGTACACACAACCTTTGCCCTGTTGCATAACCGACCATCACTTCAAGCACCAAGATACATAACAGGTGTGTTGTTATTCAGCAAAATCTGACTCAACGAACAACTGGCTATCTGAAGGGATCTCCAGACGAGGAAGAGTTGCATTCAGCAATTTGATCTACCCTTTGCTGAATTTGAGACATTCTGTATCAGTATTTGTTAGTAGGTAATCCAAAAGAATCCAAATGCACAGCTCCAAAGCAAGGATATGGTGACCCTTCCCGCTTGTGAGGTGGGTCAAGCTACAGTATGCCTAACTAGGCAGTTTATTCATGATCCTGATGACTAAACAATTTGTAACTCACTTTCACAGCTATCCCCACTGTAGCCATCATCACAGTTACATGTACAGGAGCTTGTATTGAGTGTCCCTCCATTCTGACAAGTCACAGGACAGGCTGAACAACAACAACGAAAGCAAGGAAATAAGATATAAAGCCTGTTGGTATTGCATTGATGATCAACAGACTCAGAGATGAGCACAGTCAACTATATACGTATGTATGATTATACCAGAGCAATAGATCCCGTTACCATGGTAATGGGCGTTCTAAGCGATGTTTCTAAAACTCGTAGACTTTCTCTTGTATTTCGACCGGGATCTAAATCATTTAAATACCAGGTGTCTAAATCCCATAGATCCCTGCAGCTGAAAAGAACTGCAGCTGTGATAACAATTGTGGCACCATAACATACAATACAATGTACAGGTCGCCCAGCTTACTTGTTTCGTCGATAAAAAGGGTACAGCAACAATCCGGCTACGAACCAGAGCCAAGAAATTGGAACTGCAGCTGGTTACAAGCTAAGCGGGGAACAGGCTTTGGTAGCTACATATACGGCTCTGGGAAACGCTGTGGCTGACGTGGCTGACAGTAAGTAAGCTTATGCTCAGCTGACACGCTGCATCCTCTGCCAACCTGTAGGAAACGTCCGCTGTGAGATGAACAACCCAACTTTAGACCCAAATCACACAACGTTTTCTCCGCCATTGTCAGTAGTAGCTAAGCTAGTGCTCTAATCAGAGACACCTCTTGGTCAGCATTTACTATTACTTAAAAATCTAGAAGGTCCATGATCTGCACCACCACACTCAGTATATACTCACTTTCACAGTTAGACTCAGTGAAGCCACCTACACAGGAACACATACAGGTTCCTGAATCCAGTGTCCCTCCATTCACACACATCCGACTACAAGCTGTAGTACAGAAATGAAGCAAGATGATATGTAGGAGCAGTCTACACACCTGTAGCATAAGGATCACACTTCTGCAGTGACTGGCAGTTAGTACACAGAGCATGGTGGTAGATATTATTAGCATGTCCACAAACATCATATCTCCCATTCGTATACACGTAACACATCCAAACATTTGTCTTCTATTCTGACCAGTGTGACTACACACAGTTGATACAGAGCAAAGCAAAGTGGGGAGTGTATTTAGAGTGACTGACATTGTCCGTTATAGTAGAAACTGGCCAATTTGTAACTCACTTTCACAGGTATCCCCACTGTAGCCATCAGCACAGTTACATGTACAGGAACTGATATTGAGTGTCCCTCCATTCTGACAAGTCAGAGGACAGGCTAAAGATAGCAATAAGGGAAATACAGAAATGCTCATTTGATGAAAAACTGCATGGAAGCAAGTTCAACTAATTCATGGACTGTCAAACTGCAGTATTGACTATATCTGTCTCATCACAACAGAAATGCATAACAGAGTATTAATGATCTACACCACACACACCATACTCACTTTCACAGTTAGACCCAGTGAAGCCACCTACACAGGAACAAGTGCAGGTTCCTGAATCCAGTGTCCCTCCATTCTGACACATCCGACTACAAGCTGTGATAGAGGAAAGAGGTAAGGTAGTTTGGAGTGCTCTACATGAGTCACTTGGATCTTGATTCTATGTATATGTTCTGTACACACAACCTTTGCCCTGTTGCATAACCGACCATCACTTCAAGCACCAAGATACATAACAGGTGTGTTGTTATTCAGCAAAATCTGACTCAACGAACAACTGGCTATCTGAAGGGATCTCCAGACGAGGAAGAGTTGCATTCAGCAATTTGATCTACCCTTTGCTGAATTTGAGACATTCTGTATCAGTATTTGTTAGTAGGTAATCCAAAAGAATCCAAATGCACAGCTCCAAAGCAAGGATATGGTGACCCTTCCCGCTTGTGAGGTGGGTCAAGCTACAGTATGCCTAACTAGGCAGCTTATTCATGATCCTGATCACTAAACAATTTGTAACTCACTTTCACAGCTATCCCCACTGTAGCCATCATCACAGTTACATGTACAGGAGCTTGTATTGAGTGTCCCTCCATTCTGACAAGTCAGAGGACAGGCTGAACAACAACAACAAAAGCAAGGAAATAAGATATAAAGCCTGTTGGTGTTGCATTGATGATCAACAGGCTCAGAGATGAGCACAGTCAACTATATACGTGCGTATGATTATACCAGAGCATTAACAAGTATTTCGAGTTAAAAAACTCGTGGGGCGCCAGGGCACCCCTGAACCTCGAACTACTTGCTAGCAATTTTCCCATGTACATTCAGTAAATCAGATAGTTGGGGGTACAGTATTGTTGTTGGCCTGAAAGATACATCAAGACACACTAGACCGTTGGGTTTGCAAGAGTTTCAAGTCTCCAGAGCAGCCAGTCATATCCAGTGTAAGCATCCCTACCAAACTGTCAAATGTTTACCTACTGCTTTTTGATCTATATGACATTCTAAATGAGCAATTGTTACTTTGTGCCTGGAGGAGGAGTGTGCTGGCTAAAAGGCTACCCTATGATGACTATATGAGCGAATCATGGCTATAATTATGTGTCATGACTCGCTGGTCCTCCATTATTGGCCTACGGGGGTCACTAGACTTCTGTTGTATTTAGGGCTGTACCTCGCAGAAAAACAGTTAAGTAAGCTTCCTACCGCAATAATATTACTTAAACATGTTCTAGAAACACTTTGCGCTCTTTGGATACACGGCGAAATCTAAAGAGAATGGTTTTGAGCCTAGCAAACAGAAAGCGTCGAGCGCGCGGCCATTTTACAATGTCCGTCAGTGATATTGGAGCCGTATCTCGCAGAAGAGACGTTCCTTAGGCTTTTTAATAGTATCACTCTATTAACACATGTTTATGACCACATTTCGTTCGATTCAAACACGGCGAAACGTCATTAGAGAGGATTTAAAGCTTTGTAAAGAACGACGTGAGCGCCGCCATTTGCAAAATGACAGAAATATATATATATACAGTGCAAGTTACAATATACACCACTAATCTAAAGTAAATAATATAATATAATATAATATAATATAATATAATATAATATAATATAATATAATATAATATAATATAATATAATTCCCGGGGGGTTAGGCACCCCTCACGAACATGTGATAGGTGTGCCTTTGAAGTATGGGAGATTTTAAGACTTTTAAATGAGGCAGAATTTTTAATTAGGTCTTCATTCTTCTACAAGCAGCCCGCCAAATCCTAATATAAATGTGCATAGCATAACACTTAATGTATGGTGCATTTATATTGATGCATAGTGGTATCTTGTATATGAATGCAACTTGGCTCGTTGAGACGTGAAACTTGGTGGACACATCCAAATGGTCCACCTTCCTATGTTATTAGCGGGATTTCTTAATTAGTCTCAAAATGGCCGACATATGTGATGTGTATGATGTATTCAACCAGCCCGGCCCGCTCAGTCATGACACTTGATGGACCTAGCCAGATAATGCAACTGTTCATGTCATTAGCAGGATTTCTTAATTAGTGGCAAAATGGCCGAGAAAAATGAGGTTCATTGCATATCTTACCAACCCAGCCCTGCTAAGTCATGATACTAAGTGGATGAAGTTAGATGACCAATTTCCTCATGTCATTAGCAGTATTGCTTAATTAGTCACAAAATGGAGGCGATGTTTTGAACAATCACATTTTGAAACCAATTTGTAGGCATTTGCCGCTATGCTGGAGCAGAGCAGCACCAACATGTACACTTGCTCACAACTATCCAGCCACAATATCCAGCTACTACACCACCACATAGATAAATACAACCGCCATCACCACCACCACAGTGGAAGTTGCAATGAGCACACCAGTATAATATTATGTGCTAGAGCTGCAAGAAAACAGACCACCACATCAGGCGCTGCTACTATATACTACTACTACCACCACCACACAGTGCAAGTTACAATATTACGGCCACCACATGCATTCCTAAATGAAAATGACCACCACCACCACCACATGGTGCCAGTACAATGGATGCATTCAGTATATGTGCCATTGCTCTAGAAAAAACACCGCCACCACCACCACACAGTGCAAGTTACAATATCGCAGCCACCACCACCTGTGCCAGTAAAGTATCTGTGCTAGTTGGTCATAGAGAAAAAGACCACCAGTGCAAGTTACAGTAGCCACCACCACATGTGCCAGTAGAGTATCTGCACTAGTTGGTCATAGAAAAAGACCACCAGTGCAAGTTACAGTGGCACCAGCACCATTCGCACCACCACATGTGCCAGAAAGTGAATGCGCTCAATGGCTGAAGAAAAAGACCACCAGCGCAAGTTACAGCTGGTCAGAACCTGCACCGCCGCCATTGGAGTGCACGCTGCAGCAAGCAATTGTAACTTGCCTAAGGGCATGCCATTGAATTTCTTCCCATGCACCCCAATTCAATGGCATGCCCTTAGGCAAGCTTACATTTGCTTGCTGCAGCGTGCACTCCAATGGCGGCGGTGCAGGTTCTGACCAGCTGTAACTTGCGCTGGTGGTCTTTTTCTTCAGCCATTGAGCGCATTCACTTTCTGGCACATGTGGTGGTGCGAATGGTGCTGGTGCCACTGTAACTTGCACTGGTGGTCTTTTTCTATGACCAACTAGTGCAGATACTCTACTGGCACATGTGGTGGTGGCTACTGTAACTTGCACTGGTGGTCTTTTTCTCTATGACCAACTAGCACAGATACTTTACTGGCACAGGTGGTGGTGGCTGCGATATTGTAACTTGCACTGTGTGGTGGTTAATATAATATAATATAATATAATATAATATAATATAATTCCCGGGGGGTTAGGCACCCCTCACGAACATGTGATAGGTGTGCTTTTGAAGTATGGGAGATTTTAAGACTTTTAAATGAGGCAGAATTTTTAATTAGGCCTTCGTTCTTCTACAAGCAGCCCGCTAAATCTTAATATAAATGTGCATAGCATAATACTTAATGTATGGTGCATTTATATTGATGCATAGTGGTATCTTGTATATGAATGCAACTGAGCTCGTTGAGACGTGAAACTTGGTGGACACATCCAAGTGGTCCACCTTCCTATGTTATTAGCGGGATTTCTTAATTAGTCTCAAAATGGCCGACATATGTGAGGTGTATGATGTATTCAACCAGCCCGGCCCGCTCAGTCATGACATTTGATGGACCTAGCCAGATAATCCAACTGTTCATGTCATTAGCAGGGTTTCTTAATTAGACGCAAAATGGCCGAGAAAAATGAGGTTCATTGCATATCTTACCGACCCAGCCCTGCTAAGTCATGATACTAAGTGGATGCAGTTAGATGACCAATTTCCTCATGTCATTAGCAGTATTGCTTAATTAGTCACAAAATGGAGGCGATGTTTTGAACAATCACATTTTGACACCAATTTGTAGGCATTAGCCGCTATGCTGGAGCAGAGCAGCACCAACATGTACACTTGCTCACAACTATCCAGTCACAATATCCAGCTACTACACCACCACATAGATAAATACAACCACCATCACCACCACCACAGTGGAAGTTGCAATAAGCACACCAGTATAATATTATGTGCTAGAGCTGCAAGAAAACAGACCACCACATCAGGCGCTGCTACCACATACTACTCCCACCACCACCACACAGTGCAAGTTACAATATTACGGCCACCACATGCATTCCTAAATGAAAATGACCACCACCACCACCACCACCACATGGTGCCAGTACAATGCATGCATTCAGTATATGCGCCATTGCTCTAGAAAAAACACCACCACTACCACCACACAGTGCAAGTTACAATATCGCAGCCACCACCACCTGTGCCAGTAGAGTATCTGTGCTAGTTGGTCATAGAAAAAAGCACCACCAGTGCAAGTTACAGTAGCCACCACCACATGTGTCAGTAGAGTATCTGCGCTAGTTGGTCATAGAAAAAGACCACCAGTGCAAGTTACAGTGGCACCAGCACCATTTGCACCACCACATGTGCCAGAAAGTAAATGCGCTCAATGGCTGAAGAAAAAGACCACCAGCGCAAGTTACAGCTGGTCAGAACCTGCACTGCCGCCATTGGAGTGCACGCTGCAGCAAGCAAATGTAACTTGCCTAAGGGCATGCCATTGAATTTCTTTCCATGCACCCTCAATTCAATGGCATGCCCTTAGGCAAGCTTACATTTGCTTGCTGCAGCGTGCACTCCAATGGCGGCAGTGCAGGTTCTGACCAGCTGTAACTTGCGCTGGTGGTATATATATATATATATACGAACATGAAGCCATACGAAGACCTAAATCTGAAAACAATATAGGGGCGCCTTCGGCGCCCCAAAAATCTAGAAGGTCCATGATCTGCACCACCACACACAGTATATACTCACTTTCACAGTTAGACTCAGTGAAGCCACCAACACAGGAACAAGTGCAGGTTCCTACATTCAGTGTCCCTCCATTCTGACACATCCGACTACAAGCTGTAGTACAGAAATGAAGAAAGTAGATATGTAGGAGCAGTCTACACACCTGTAGCATAAGGATCACACTTCTGCAGTGACTGGCAGTTAGTACACAGAGCATGGTGGTAGATATTGTTAGCATGTCCATAAACATCATATCTCCCATTTGTATATACGTAACACATCCAAACATTTGTCTTCCATTCTGACCAATGTGACTACACACAGTTGATACAGAACAAAGCAAAGTGGGGAGCATATTTAGAGTGACTGACATTGTCCGTTATAGTAGAAACTGGCAAATTTGTAACTCACTTTCACAGGTATCCCCACTGTAGCCATCAGCACAGTTACATGTACAGGAGCTTTCATTGAGTGCCCCTCCATTCTGACAAGTCAGAGGACAGGCTAAAGATAGCAATAAAGGAAACAAAGACATGATTGCTTAATGGCAAACGGAAATCAAGTTTAACAAATTTAAGGAGCATCAAACTACAGTATTGACTATATCTGTCCCATCACAATAGAACTGTAAAACAGAATATCAATGATCTACAACACACACTCAATGTATACTCACTTTCACAGTTGGACCCATTGAAGCCACCAACACAGGAACATGTGCAGGTTCCTGAATCCAGTGTCCCTCCATTCTGACACACCCGACTACAAGCTGTAGTAGAAGAAAGAGGAAAGGTAGTTGGAGTGTTCTACACGAGTCACTTGGATCTTGATTCTACAAAATTATATGTTCTGTACAGTTGCACAACCGACCATCCCATTATGCACCAAGATACATAGCAGGTGTGCTGTTATTCAGTGAGGTTTGACTCAACAAACAACTGGCTATCTGAAGGGAACTCCAGACGAGAAAAAGCTGCATTCAGCAATTGGATCTACCATTCGCCAAATTTTGAGACATTCTGCTTTTTGTAATCTGTTGTACTGTTTGATTCAATAGCAAAGCCTTAAAGATTCTCCAGATGTACAATTGGATAGGCTTTCAGCCATTAGTGTTGCTTAACAGTGTAACTGATACCACCCAGTTGCCCAACCAGCGTAGTTCTTGCTGCAACCCGTTACGTAACCAGGTAGCTCTCTTTTGCCCACTTGCCCAACTGGATAGCACTCCATTGTCTGGTTGCCTAACTGGATAGCTAGCTATCATCCACTTGCATTAACGGATAGCTGTCTCTATACTGTCTAGTCACATTACTACAGGTAGCTGTCTCAGCATCTAGTGTGTTACTGTGTGTAGCTGTCTCCATTGTTCGGCTATGCAATCAGGCAGTTACCCTTTCCAGATTTTATTGGGGCACCCAGTTACACAACCGGTTGTCTGGTTGCATAACTGGTGTCCGTTTACAGAACTGGGCAAGTTAAGCAACCCTGTGGAGCACAAATACAATGAACTGCAGTTACCAGGGTAAGGCATAGGGGGGATATACAATTAGTACATATGGGGAACATGGCCTACAGGTATTATGGGTTTAGATGGTTGGGTTTTGATCCTGTAAACCCCTTGATTTCACCAACAGATCACATCTGAATAGAACAGGCTTTGCATGAAGCTACATTTATCCTTGTGATTCTTTTGGTGCTGGAGCTACCACTAGAATAACTACTGAGATGGAGAATTTTGCTGACTATAACACCGATGAAAGTATCCATTCTGACACATCCAACTACAAGGAGGGGAGGTAGGGGGAAAGGATGGACCCTTGCGTGGATGTTTGTAATTCTTCGGTATTGATCAATGAAACCATTTGAGAGTTACGCTATGAAGCTACTATATACCAACCATGAAGGTAGTTTTGTGGTGTAGAATTTGATGGATCAACAGTGCACACATGCAAAGATTCAGTGTGTGTGTGTGTGTGTGCCCCATCTGAGTAGCCCAAAACCACTCCCACAATGATTTTGTGTGTTTTAAGGTGACATTGCCAGTGGTGCTCATATCTTTGTATATGGAGCTGCTGTTCAGATGGCTCCAGCACTAGAGTGAAGAATAAGGGGATGGTTTCAGTTTCATGCTTAGCTTCATTACTCAGATGCAACCTACTGTATTGGAAAATTGAGGGAAATAATTTCAACCCCTGAATCCAAATTGTTTAAGTAGGAAACGTCCCAATCACATGTGGTCAATATGCAACCAAAATCCAATTGTCACACACCCAAACATTTTCTGACTCACTTCCACAGGTATCCCCACTGTAGCCATCAGCACAGTTACATGTACAGGAGGTTGCATTGAGTGTCCCTCCATTCTGACAAGTCAGAGGACAGTCTAAAGATAGCAATAAGGAAAACACAGAAATGACCAACATGGCGGTAAACTGAAAATTAAGTTCAACTGATTCAAGGAGCGTCAAACTACGTACAGTATTGACTATATCTGTCTCATCACAATAGAACTGTAAAACAGAATATCAATGATCTACACACCACACACAATGTACTTACTTTCGCAGTTAGACCCAGTGAAGCCACCAACACAGGAACAAGTGCAGGTTCCGGAATCCAGCGTTCCTCCATTCTGACACACCCGACTACAAGCTGTAGTAGAGGAAAGAGACGAGGAAGTTTGCAGTGCTCTACTTGAGCCACCCAGATCTTGTTTCTACCATGAATTGCATTTATCAAGGTAAGGGGAAATGTGCATTTATTACACATGTGTCACGTATCCTATGTATGTAACAGTGTGGGTTTAGGCAGATTCCCGATCCCATATAGCTGCCCCCTGAGATTTCATCCTTGTGCATTCCCTCAAATGCAAGAACTGCCACAAAAAGAGTTTCCTCCAACAGTAACATCTGATTGTCTCCATTCTGACACACCTGACTACACAGAGCGAAGGAGGAATGGACCTACCCAGGGATTCACCTATTGTTTAATGTTGATCCACGAAGATGTAAAACTACCTTCCTACAGTGCCTTCTATAGAAGGTACTGTAGGAAACCGCATGAAACTGCCTGCATATGTGAAGGTGGTTTCATGGTATAATTCTCAAACATTTTTCAGCTTCTGTACTGGGCAGTGCCAGGAGGATGGAGGCTTCTCCCTTCTTTACAGATAATTAACTGTTTAGGACACTACTGGGCTGCAGCCCCATCTGACGATAACTATAGCTATAGTCTTTCCCTTTAGCTGTTGAGGTACTGTAGAAGAGAATGAATGTAACCTTATTACTTTAATATCTTAATACACATGCATATACATTGCACGTACAATACACAAAGAGTTCTCTGTGGTTCATTACTACTAATGAATAATTCTTTTATTTTTCTGAAAGAACAATGGACAATGAAAAGATTTTAAGCATTACTGTATACTATTCTTTGTTGTCCGAGTTATTCGCAACCTCTCCCTTTACTACGTACTACGCAATGTGATTTTGTGTGTGCTCATAGTTTATATTGTCAGCTGTGCACCCTTCTCTATAGGAAGCTGCTGTTGAGATTGCATGGTCCTGCACTGCTCCAGTTTCACGCATAGCTCGCTTTGCTCTGATGCGGTTTGGTAGTAAAATTGAGGTAGCAGGGTGCATCACAAATTATTTGCTCCATGTATGAAGTTAACATTAATGACAATACAATTTCCACTTGCATAATAATGCTAAATAAGTATGCTACATCCTATTTGTAACATAGCCAAAGTTGTAGCCATATTCTGACCAGCTTAGCTACGCACAGCTGATTTCAGAGATAAGTACATTTAATGGGCTGTTAATCTTGGGCCAAACAACTTTCAGGCACAATCCATAGCACAAACTTTCTTTCTGTACAGAACAGTCAATGTATGACAGTATTTGTTAGTATGTGTTTGTGTGCTGGCAGTATCTGTTATAAAAGAATCCAAATTCACAGGTCCAAAGCAAGGATATGGTGACCCTTCCCGCTTGTGAGGTGGGTCAAGCTACAGTATGCCTAACTAGGCAGTTTATTCATAATCCTGATGACTAAACAATTTGTAACTCACTTTCACAGGTATCCCCACTGTAGCCATCAGCACAGTTACATGTACAGGAACTTGCATTGAGTGTCCCTCCATTCTCACAAGTCAGAGGACAGGCTGAACAACAACAAAAGCAAGGAAATAAGATCTACAGCCTGTTGGTATTGCATTGGCAATCAGCTGACTCAGAGATGAGCACAGTCAACTATATACGTATGTATGAATATCCCAGAGCATTAAAAATCTAGAAGGTCCATGATCTGCACCACCACACACAGTGTATACTCACTTTCACAGTTAGACCCATTGAAGCCACCTACACAGGAACAAGTGCAGGTTCCTGAATCCAGTGTCCCTCCATTCTGACACATCCGACTACAAGCTGTAGTACAGAAATGAAGCAAGATGATATGTAGGAGCAGTCTACACACTTGTAGCATAAGGATCACACTTCTGCAGTGACTGGCAGTTAGTACACAGAGCATGGTGGTAGATATTATTAGCATGTCCACAAACATCATATCTCCCATTTGTATATACGTAACACATCCAAACATTTGTCTTCCATTCTGACCAGTGTGACTATACACAGTTGATATAGAGCAAAGCAAAGTGGGGAGTTTATTTAGAGTGACTGACAGTGTCTGTTATAGTAGAAACTGGCAAATTTGTAACTCACTTTCACAAGTATCCCCACTGTAGCCATCCGCACAGTTACATGTACAGGAACTGATATTGAGTGCCCCTCCATTCTGACAAGTCAGAGGACAGGCTAAAGATAGCAATAAAGGAAACAATAAAATGACTACAATTGAACCTGTATGGGACCTGACCAAATGGCTGTTATACAGAGGTGGCCTGCTTATAGAGATTGTATCAAAATGTACTACAATTGATATTATATGGTGCAATAGTGCAAGCTTCAGTCTATATATGTGGCCAGTAAGCAATACATAATCCTTCTTTACAGTAATGGTGACGTGGTCAAATTGCTGGGAAAGGTGAGTCAAGTTGTTGGCAAAGGCACTTGCTACAAGCGGCCTTCCTACATTGGAGGATCTCATGAATACTAAAGGCATTTGCTGTAGATCCCTGAGCACAAGCAGCACAAGCAGGATGTCTCTTGTGGCCTATCGTATCTTTGTGTCCTCGCCAACCTACAAACTTTCCAAGTTCCTAGCCTCCCTGCTTACACTGGTTGCCGGCCTCTCAGACTACCACATGAGGAGCACAAAAAAGTTTGCCCAGTTCATAACCACACAGAGTCTGAAGGACACTGAAGCACACTAGTGTCCTTCAATGTGGTCTCCCTATTTCCCCAGCTACCAACAACTCGTGCCATCCAGGTGTCCCAAGAGCAGTTGCTAGAAGACCCCTCTTTACTGATTGGACCAGCCTCACTGTGGAGGACATTTGCTCTCTCCTTAGAGTTTGTCTAGATCGAGGCCACCTATCTATCATTCAAGGGCAAGGTCAGCCAACAAGTGTGCAGCCCAGCCATGGGATCACCTTGTTGGTAATGGTCGCCAACTTGGTCGTGGAGGACATCGAATAGAAGGTGTTGTCAGCCTTTCATACCCCTCCACATTTCTAGAGATGGTATATATGTAGATCACACGTGCACCGTACTCCCTGTGGACCTAGTCGACCCCTTTCACAACCACCTGAACGGTATTAACTTCAACATACAGTTCACAGTTGAGAAAGAGTCAGCTGGGTGACTTCTCTTCCTGAACATTCTCTGGACACGGGAGGACAATGGTTCAGTCAGCACCAGTGTGTACCACAAGGCCACCCACACAGATCTGTATCTGAGTATCCAGTCCCACCATCCAGAGTCACACAAGAGAGCTGTCGTCAAGACACTGCTGCTGCACAGAGCCGAGGCCCTTTCGCCATCAGGGGTGGGCCGGGTGGAGGAGAAGAGGCATGTCACTAAGGCCCTCCAAAGAAATGGAGACACCATGGGCTAATCCACAGACAAGCCAGTTCACAACTGAACCAGTCTCCAGGTAGTGAGTTAAGACGTGCAGCACTGACCCTTCCCAACTTCAGTGGGTCGTCAGAGTCCCTATGTAGGGTGTTTAACCCGTTGTCCATCCCAGTCACCATCCAAGCATTCAGGACCCTACAAAAAGAGCTGGTACACCCGAAGGACCCAGTTCCAGTCAACCATGTCATCGTCTGCCCACCTGATTGTATTTATACATCTGTGCTTAAGGCATGCCAAGACGTCTGATTTTGTGATCAAGTGTTGGTTAGCATTTCCATGAATTATTCGAGAAAAGTGTTGGGTTGCCAAATGTGGGAAAAAGGCTAAGGTTAAATACAGAACTTACCAACCTCCAAGACTGCTTCGCCGCGACTTTGATGAAAGACAAAAAAACAGTGGAGCATGTTCCAAAGACAATCAGCCGGACAGTGCCCTTTTTTCTCAGGACGAGAGCATCGGATGCTGTGAAGTGATTGTGGAGATGGTTAACCGCAGTTTTGGAATTGGCTTGGAAATTCTGGACGTGTACCAGTTTAAATGGATGCCTGGCCTACACAGAGAGGCTAAAGACCCTCTTTCTGTAGTGAAGAACTTTGCTGACCGCCATTATAAGTTATAATTTGTTCTGCTTGTATTCTACACAGTGGCCATTTGGTAATAGTTAAATGTCTGCGCAATTTCGAGCACAAAGCTCGAAGGCACTTCGCGCCCGAGTGCTGAGTGGTCTAAATTGCATAGAGACACTGATTGGTCGCCATTTAAGTGATATAGATCCAAATCTGTTCGCATACCCAATCATTTCGCCTTCCTCTCGCTTCTTGACGACGTACACGTGAATGACGTCATATTACAAGGATAAATGCCCCCGTGGAGTTCCCGCAGATGGTTATATGGGGATTTATAAACCCTCGCACTCTGCGCACAACGTAAGATTATGGGATTTAGAATCACGCGCGTAGCAGTTGGAATGCTTTTCAGAGATTTAGAACCATCCTTTAGAGGCCCGTTACCATGGCAATGGGATCTATATGTATATAATACAGGGTGACCGTCAGTACAGGTTAATAATGCACACTAATCAATACAAATTCATCCGGTACTTTCCCTACTGACTGACTTATACCAAGTGACCACCTAACTCAGGTGACCACTAGCAGTGGTTCCTCGGTACAACACTGTTTTGGCAAATTAAGGTTTCTTCAACTATTTCAAAAAACTTGGAAACTGTACCATGGAGGTAACATTCCCATTACAATAGACATGTAATACAACCATTCATTCATTCATTACATTCAACTCATTCATAAAGTTGCAAAGTGTGTAATGGACATAACAGTCCCATTACAATAGATATGTAATCAGAGTATCAATGATCTGCACCACCACACACCATACTCACTTTCACAGTTAGACCCAGCGAAGCCACCTACACAGGAACAAGTGCAGGTTCCTGAATCCAGTGTCCCTCCATTCTGACACATCCGACTACAAGCTGTAGTAGAGGAAATTTCAAGCAATATGTTAGCATTGCCCTGCCCTGAGTTACGTACTAGAAATTTGCTTCTAGGTATGTATAATCCATGGTACACAAGCTCAGAAAAATTTGGACACTCAGATCAGTATGGATATGGCATTGCGCATTCTACGTATGTACACCTCATTGTAACATAATCACACATTCAACTTCTACTTTGACAATTATCATTATGTATAATTTAATGCCAATGATGCGAAACATAGAAAATACAAATCACATTGTCTAATTACTTTGTGACTCACTTTCACAGGTATCCCCACTGTAGCCATCAGCACAATTACATGTACAGGAACTGATATTGAGTGTCCCTCCATTCTGACAAGTCAGAGGACAGGCTAAAGATAGCAAAGAGAGAAGCCCAGAAATGACTACGTGGCATTGCTGTGTTGGCAAATTAAGGTTACATACACTGCATTCAACTCATTCAGAAAGTTACAAAGTGTGTAATGGGCACAACAGTCTCATTACAATAGATATGTAATACGAGTATCAATGAACAGTACCACCCACACAATGTACTCACTTTCACAGTTAGACCCATTGAAGCCGCCTACACAGGAACACATACAGGTTCCTTCATTCAGTGTCCCTCCATTCTGACACATCCGACTACAAGCTGTAGTAGAGGAAAGAGGTAAGAAGGAAGTAGTGCTTTACCTGAATCACCTGCAGCTGAATCTTGATTCTACAGTGGTACACCAAGCATACCCATTGAGCAACCTATATCCCACTTTGAACACATCCTTACTCATGCAACTTCCATTCTGACAAATTGAAGTTAGACCCACTGAATCCACCATTCACTACAGTGACACATACAGGTATCGGGCATCTGAACCCCTCACCCCCCCCCCCCCCCCCCCACTATCATACATCTGAATACAGAGAATATCAAAGTATAATAATATACATGTCTTGTACATGCAAACATACTTTAAGAATGTGCTACATGGGCTATACCAGACTTAATGATTCACAGCCAAGTTGTTGTACCAACTAACAGTAGCATGCTGTACATTGTCCAACAATGTGTGTAACCGCTATCAGCTCTAACAAACCCTACATTAGTAGTTATGCAAACTTTAAGTATATCACTTGCAGCTGTTTCTTGTACTGTACGTGAGAACAGTACACCATGGAACAGGAAACATGCCCAAACAGCTTGGGCAGCTGCTAAAAGGGCATTTCATTTGGTACGTATGTATATGTAGTCCTGAATGACCAGGTACAGCACTGCTGTCATCTTTGGTAAAATTTAGTAGCCAGTTCAATTCAATGGTATCAATGTATTAACCAAATGTTTCTGTTGCTATACGTACAACTACCTCCATCAGTGGTGAGGTGTTGACTGCATGCAGCCTGCTCATCACAGTATATATGATAGGTGAAGGACAGGTGATGACATGGTGAGGTGTTGAGTACTGCATTGTATAATGTATAGTGTGTGTTGACAAGAATGACCTGGTGGTGTTTCTAGAGTAGGACATTGCATATTGCATAAGGTGCTAGTAATGGATAGCGATGTGGCACAGTAAATGAAGTTTAGTAATGAAATTAAAGCAATAATTTGATATGCATATAATGCTAATGGGCTAGGGAATTTCAATGAAGATGACAAGCTAGATGTTGATATGATATGATATAATACAGTGTATGTTGCATACATACAGTATGCAAGGATATATAAATGCTCAATTATATCAAATGGCCGTCTGAGCGGAGAGTTATTGCACAAGAAACTTCCTACTCAGCCTTGTCCAGTCTGTCAACCACATTCAGGTAATTGACCCCATACAGTTAGCACATTATTTGTATTTTCACAGACTTGAGTCTGGAGCGGCATACATGGTATTCACCAAGTATGGGCTGACACAGCTCGTGGGTAGGAGGCTATGATGGCTATGTTAAATGGGGCAGTTCCGACATTTGCATGTTGATACTGGTTGCATGGCACAGCCCTGCCACCAACACACAGTAGATGTTTACGCATCTGCTGCTAGCTAGAGGGCAATGCAGCAGGTAGCAGTGTAGCATGCACACATGTGCACATGCCACAAGGGCAAACGCAGAGTTTTCTTTGCTGCACAGCACATCAACTACAAGTGTACATATGCATTGTAGCTGCCCATTGCATATACCCCACACATTCCCATATTATGTACATATGTACATACAGTGTCCCACCCCCACCCCACCCCCCCACTCCCCCACCAGGATAATGGGGGCACAATAACATTTGGGAAACAAAAATGTATGAAACCTTGTAAGTATGTGCATGAGTTAGGTCTTCTCTCAGTTGACAACTACAGTATATATATATATTTGCCTAGATGACACTTGATGCCTTGTTGCCCAGCTCACAGGATTCCAACTATTTCCTCATTCATTCCCTTCTGGATTCCTGGAGAAATCTAATCAATCTGCAAAGCCTTACATATGCCCTTGCTACATACATGTTCAGGAAAGTTGTCACTATGGACCTTTCCCTGGCCCCAATGATTGAGTTCCATTGTATTACACACTCTCTGAGCCCATGTCCAACTGACCCAGTTCATGCAAGTTAATGCCGAACTACCAAGGAAAGGGAGACTACTCCATACCTTATATGGCTACTGTCATCCAAAATAGCCATATAATACATTTACAAGAACAAAGGAATAACATCTAGGTACTCAGAATGCATAATATTCTCACTTTCGCAGTTAGTCCCACTGTAGCCATCAGCACAGTTACATGTACAGGAGGTTGAATTCTGCATCCCTCCATTCTGACAAATCAGAGGACAGGCTACATAACAGCAAGGGAGCAAGAGTACATCATCAAAAGATGGCATTGGTAACCCAATTTATACCAACTACGCGCAATATATTGGGTTAACCATATATAATAAGAGTTGGTATGGATAGGGAGGTCATGGCCCATTGCACAAACAGTCTTAAGACACTTGTGTGTGTGACACAGATAAGTACAGGTTGCGCACAGATCTTCCCTACTTCACTCAACATTCAAAGCAGTATCTGTGTGTAGACATCCACTCTTGCCTCACTCTTATTGGCAAAATAAAGGTATTTAAATCTAACTCATTGTATGTTACCTCAGAGGATGATAGGTATATACGTATGTGGCCACAATTACTGTTGACAGTTGGTAGGTGTTCTAGCTAAAGATACACAGTGGCATTACCACTGAAGGGAAGTGGCAAGAGGCCTGATTTGAAAGGACAAGTATGCGACAAGTATGCGTAGGCTTAAAATGCAGAATTGCCATTCCAAAGCATCCCGCATGGCAGTAGCTACTGCATGCCCTAAAGGCAGCTACAAGGAAACATGCCTTGCATCATGCAACAGACCCTCAGGCCGTGGCATGAAGCATGAATGCAGAAAATGCAATTAAACATAACCACATAAAATTATTTTGAGCAATTTACAAATAAACAACATCTGGAGAAGTGTGACTGCCCACTTTAGCTGAAGAATAATTCAATGCACTGGTTTTGTCTAATGAAAACGCCTCATCAACGAGCAAGCATCAAAGCAGAACATTCGTAACATAATAATGGCCGGAGGTGTGCACTATGCTGGCCACCGACCTGTGAGTACTTTCCCACCTACTACATCACTATTCATAAATGCCCCCTCTGAGTCAGTGACACACATCAGTTTGTTCTGATGACATAGTTACACTATAAGGAATGTGTAGGGGGTTGCTTGTTTATGGGCAGACAGCAACATAGTAAAACAACATTATCAATACCTTACCTACACACACACACACACACACACACACACACACACACACACACACACACACACACACACTTTCACTCATGTATCCATTATGAAAGTTATACTACTAGAATGAAATACACAACCATGGGCAAGTCACATGATAAGAGTCTACACATCACTGGTAAGTCAGAGGCCCTTTGTGCATACTGACAGCCACAAGCTGAGTGCATGTGATGTGCAGTATACATTGGTAAGTGAGCATCAGTAGTACTAGTGTAGCATGAACAGTAACAAAGATAAGTGTCTCACCGTCACACACTGTTCCACCCCAGTTTCCATCACAAGCACATGAGAAGTCAGTCAGACCAGTACGATTGCAGGTACCACCATTGGCACAAGGGGCTGCATCACAGGGGTCGTCCACTGCGTAGAGCAAAGTCAGGACAAAACACTATCAGCTAGCGTATACACGACATGCAGAGAGAAGGCACTGGGCAATGTGCTCATCACATCTCTCATGAGGATCCACTCTGCCAAATAGTCACCACTCACGTCTGCAAAAGGTGGGACTAGCAAGTGGGTCGGTGTCCAGACAGTCCTGGCAGTCCTCTCTCGTCATGTTCGCTGTGTAGTGGGGGTCTTCTGTGACAGAGCCGACGTCTGCCATGTCGAACCTGAACTCCGAAAAAAGACATCTGGAGAAGGTGGCCTGCGCTGACTGATCTGTCGCTGTGTCGTAGGTGTACAGCATGGAGACTCGCACTTGATCGAACCGTGTGTTATCAGTGGCTGAGCGAACGAAGCAGAGGTAGGTGAGGCCTTGCAGGGTGAACTTGGACGGATCAGCTTCAGGTATAAGGCCAGCACTGTTGAGAGCGTTTACCATTTCTCCGTCCGAAACATCCAGTGGACATTGAGCATAGCAGAGAGGGAGAAGAAGAAACAGGAGAGCCAAACAGAAGGGAATACGCGCCTCCATCGCCGTCTAATTCGCAGGCAGACGATACAACTTCCGTCGGCACCGCAAGCCCACTTTCTTCCGCCGCAATTATGTTGCGGTGCATTCCCCAATACGACTTGAGTGCCCGTGCGCATGCAGCAGCGACTAACATGATAAACAGTTCACATTGTTGATCAGCACAGTACAGTTCTTCTTGCCCAAATATCGTACCTGGCTGGTCAGAGGGGTATGGTTGGACTCGCCTGCACGCCCTGCTGAAAGTATTTCCTCCACCATCATTAGTAGGGCAAGCTGGCAGTGGGTGCAGCCTCCCAGCTTACACCCAGGAAAATCCTGGCTGCTCTCATCTATACATTTCCACTAACCCAATTTGTAACTGTTATATTCTTCCTTACACCTCTCCCCTTTACAGCAACTGAGCTCTGCATGACCCAACTGCCAGCACCCAGCCCATTAACTCCTCCACTAGCTACTTCAAACTCAGTTCCACATCCTAAAATTATATCTATGTACATAGAATTCCTACTCCCTTTACTCCCCCCTTTTTCTCCCATGCATAATTAACCCCCACACTTCTTCCCATTTACTGGGCATGTTCACTGATCACTCTCTACACACTACTCTGTCAGCACTCCCAACTCACCTGTTTCCTCTTCATTTCAGCAAATAACACTGTGTCATCTGCATACACCATTACCATGGCTGACTGCCCCTGCCATTCCACCCTAACACCATACCTTGCAGACCTAAATTTCTCCACCAGCCAACAAGAAAACAGCTTATACCCAACCCTTACCCCATATGTATATCACATGCATTATTTGCATAGACTACAGCAAAGCATAAAGAGCTATAGAAGCATACATGCATGCAATACAAATAAGGTATAATGATGTACACCTTTCAACTACACAAGCTTACTCACCAGAAAATGGTGAAAGCTACACAAGCAGTCCATATAAAAGTAAGTTTAAGACTTTTCGCCAGTAAGTTCGACAGACTCTGGCTTGCTATTGCGTGCAGCTCCCTTGTCAGGTCCATTGTCCTGCTGCCTCACAATAACCACAATGATAAGTACAATGGCGGCAATGAGCAACACCACAACAACGATAACAGCAATGATTATGCCTGATCACCGAGAGGGAAGGAGAAGACAGTTAAGAAATTGATCAGACTTTGGAAGTTAGGGACATGCCCTCATGACTACAACACACAGTATAGGAATGCAGAAGAAGGTGAGGAACTTGGCAAGATGCCACTGACATAAAAGCATGTACACATTGTGCATATTTGTTTAATAATTGAAATGTAAACTTTGTATGCGTGAATACCATACACATTTGCCATTTCTATGCTACTGCATATAACACATTAGCACTGCAGACAAACAAATGCCCATAACACCGTTAGGGGTAATGCCCATACATAGAACAGGTGGCAAGCAGAACTGGCAAGTACATAGACATACCCACCCATACACAGTGAGTAGAGTAGGAGCATCAGTTGAGTATACTGTGTGGCAATAGTCAATCTACATATCTGTCTACACCATGAGGGAAATGGCAGCCGCACGATTGGTTGGACTAGGAATAAAGCCTTGTTTGTCATCCTACTGACGCAATGCACCAATAAAAAAGAGGACGGTGCACACATAGGGACACACTAAGGTATTCAGACTAGGATATGAGCCAAGTATAATGTATTTAGCTTTTCACAAGGCTCTATTCATGCATTCTTCTGAACATCACAGTAGTTGAATAGTCTCGTGTGCCTGACCTGACCCCCTGCAGAAGGGTCTGTTTTTATTGCATAAGCTGACTTGCACCATACATAGGAATGCAATTATTGCATAATTGTGGTTAACTCTTGTACAATGTTGTCTGTAATGTGGCAGTGCAGTGAGTGAAGTATGGAGTACCCAAAATCGCATTGTTTCACTTGCAACTGTATGGCTTGTTCTTGCTCTGCTTTCAGAGTGTACCTGCATAAAGTCGCAGTGTGTCTAACGACATCAACTGAGTAGGCCAAAGCCATGTCTTTAAATTTATAGGCTGACGCCATGTACCAATCAGTAAGTCTGATTGGCGGCAATGGCCAGTACAGGATTTTGTACTGGACACAAGTTGGTGCACGCAATTATACCAGTCTGTTCCGCAGGGGGTTAGGCCCATGAGGCTAAGTAATTGAGCTGATGATAATCTTACTATAATAGACACCAATGTTAGGGAAATACTGGTCACCACATGTGGTAGGAATACATAGAGTAACATGGCCACGCTAAAAGTTTGGTTGAAAATTGTTTCTTGTATCTTTTATGCTTGCCACCAAAGCTAAGAGATAAGGTATAGATCACAGTTGGTTGGTTGTACCTGAAATCCTTCTTTTCAGTTTCTACCAATCTATTTCAAGCCTAGAAGCTCTACGATCTGACAGCCATGTGGAGAGTGACCTAAGGTGGTCGCCACCTTTGCTGCTGGACTCTTTTAGACAAAATGAATCAATGTAAGAATAATTATGTGCCCATGGAACTACGAAGAGAGTCCATGGGATGCTCCCAAGTAAACAGACAGTTTTGATTGGTTAAACGCTCAAACTGCAAACAGGCTGGGCACACACAAAGGGTGGATATTCAGCTAGTACACAGAATAGACACTTCCTTCATCCTCCCTTTACTTAACATGTCCTGTACATCCCCTCACATGAACTGATGACGTACTGAATGGATAGTAGTGGAGCAGAAGAGTTCAGTATTACCGCTCGAACAGCTATCACTTGTAGGCAGTTTGAGAAAATTACACACCATTCAAGTGTGGAACACAGTTTTGTACAATAAGGTGCACAGTCTGTTCAACTAAGAGTGTGTAAATGCAGCTAGTACAGTAAACTACCAGCATGTATGCTGTATTTCTTTTTGAAGTCATAAGCATGTAGTGGGCTCATCTTTAATCTAATTATGCTACCACATGGCCCACACAACCATACCTAGGTTGTAGTAGGCTGTGCTTATCAAATTAAATTATCTCATCCCGAAACTGAATCATAGCATGCATGTCGCTTCCTTCAGTGCAAAAGTCCCTCTCATGCAACTTTCATACTACAGAACATCTAATGCATTGAAGCCTCATTCTTTCATTTGCTATCTCTGGTCAAGTGACACACTGTGTTAGCATGATGTATGTATAGCTGAGTGCAATTTTACTAGCAATAATACTGTGTATTCTACATTTAGCATGGATAGATAGCTCACCAACGATAGCTCCCACGCCAAGGCCTCCACCTCCAATGGTGTTACCTTGCTGCTTGTCTATACACAAGAGAAGAGGAAGCGTCGTAGAAAATATCAAGAACTTTGACAGCAGCACAATACCACAATGTGGGCAGGCTGTATGTGTGTGTGTGTGTGTGTGTGTGTGTGTGTGTGTGTGTGTGTGTGTGTGTGTGTGTGTGTGTGCGCGCGTGTGTGTGCGTGTGTACATGTATGTACAATGTCTTGAGGGTGCTACGTAAGTAAATATGTGGATGCTAAGCACTCACTTTCACAACGAACTCCACTGTATCCCTCTGCACAATCACATGTACAGTTGCCTGAATTGAGTGTCCCTCCATTCTGACAGGTAAGAGAACAGGCTGAAGTACAAAGCAAGAAAATAAGGCATTTACTTCAGCCCATGCACTCTTCCTTCATCATTAATGCTTTATCCCACAAAATAATCAGTACAACACTCCTTCACAACAACTACCGACAACAACATGCATGATAGAATAGAGATTCATTACCACGTCTGGACATTGCTAAAGGGGGGATTACTTGAGCGTTAAACACGTGGTACACTTTTTTTACCAAAAGGCAAAACGTTTCGGCCCCAAAAGGGCCTTCTTCAGTTGCACAAGAGTACAAAAAACAGAACATGCAAGATAAAAGGCAGCAGCAGAATAAATAGGGGATGGCAAGTGCACAAGTGACAGGACCTGATGTGTATGAATTAAATTAATAAATGAATTTAATGTCAATAAATTGAAATTGTAGTCAAGACGCCATCAGTGCCTGTCACTATTGTGGGGGGGGAGGGAAGGCGGCCTTGAGGCAGCCCAGCAAGGGTTCAGCAACAAACCAGGGTCTAAGTTCATGGCATTTGGAGTGTTCTTAATGTGTAGTGCTTCTTTGACTCTCCTTCTGTACCAGTCCACATCCCAGTCCACACACGCCGACTCATTCCATTGTATCTTGTGTCCTGTGTTCCACACATGTGTTGCAATGGCATTGTTCGGGTCAGCTTTCAATACGTGGAAAACTTGGACTCATGGAAGACTTCGAGCAAACGGCATTGGTAACAGCGGACAGAGAGCCAAAGCTCTGGCTCTGGAGGTTTCAATCTGTAGAAGTCCTTTGTCTGTATGGACAAAAGAGATCCAACCAGAGTGGAAGAAGAAAGGGGCTGTATACCAGGTACCATGTGCTGGGTGTGATAGTGTCTAGAGAAACTGGGGGAACACTGGAGAAGAGAATAAGTGAGTACAAAGAAGCAGTGAAGAGACATGATGAGAAGAATGCCATCGCAGTTCACGCATGGACCAAGCAGCACAGGGTTGACTGGCAGGCAGCCTCAGTCAAGCAAGTGGAGACCAACTACTCAAAGAAAAGAATAATCGAAGCCCTGTACATCCATCAACAACCGTCAACCTCCAATCTTGACTGTGGCCGAACCCTGAGTCCTGTATGGCACCCCCTCCTCTGAACACCAACCCAATACATTCATCCATCACTACACACATTAATTATATTCTCATGTCATGCATGTGTTTCTTATACATCATCACTCACAGACTCCTTTACTCCATTCGCCTAACTACAAGTACATCCATGTGCTACATATGAGCACCAGTACAAGGATATTACAATTAGGTAGATGACGGTTACAACAAGCCTTAACACCTAATCCATGTAGGACACTCACTTCCACAGGCTGTCCCACCGTAGCCATCTACACAGCTACATGTACAAGTTCCTGTATTGACTGTCCCTCCATTGTCACAGCTAAGAGGACAGGCTGAAACAATGGGGAAATCCAATACTTCATCTCAGCACTATATGGGTGCACTGCACTTATGACTTACATACAGTAACATACAGTATAAGCAGGTAATGTGCAAGTACAAAGTAAATGGAATCTTGTGTACTCAATCCAAGTTTAGGCAAAACATTATCTCTGGAACTAAGTAACTCACTTTCACAGTTATCTCCACTAAAACTGTTTGCACAGCCACATGTACAGGCTCCCATATCCAGTGTCCCTCCATTGAGGCAACTCCGACTACAGGCTGAAACAGAGCGAAGGAAGCACAAATGGGGTTACTCCAAATGAGCTGTGCTACTGACATGACAGATATGAACCGTACTCAGTCAATGAAATGGACAGTCTACTCACTGTACATACTGCGTATAGGCATGTTTAGGGTCATCAATACAATAATATAGACCATTCCATTATATACCCACATGTACAACAGGACTGAGGTATATAGTTAAACACACATGAGCAATGCACTCACTGGCACAAGTAGTCCCACTGTATCCATCTGCACAGTTACACGTACAAGTTCCTGCATTGACTGTCCCTCCATTGTCACAGCTAAGAGGACAGGCTGAAACAAAAGGCAGGAAGCAAGCAAAGCAGTGGGATACTGTCATGTACATTATTATGCATGCTATATATGTTAATGGTAGAGAACTGGACCTTTGAACACAACAGCAAAGTCACTTGATAAACAATTCAATGCTATGTTTTATCAGTCACAGGCTTTGGTTAGGCATACGTATATGGAATGCATGATTTGCTGATGTGCTCAATCATCAAGGTAAGTACAGTGGAGTCCACTTAAAATTGGGATCCTGATAAAGGGGATTTCCTGATAAAGGGGAAATTTCTCAGGGAACAGAATATTTACATTGCAATTTGTCCTGATAAAGGGGACAGCACTTCTGATAATGGGAATATTTTGGTCACACAATAATAAATTGTAAATGCATAAAACACTGTACGTATGTTCTCTGGGATTCCTTGTACGATTGGCACCCGTTTTGAAATCCCTCAATATGTCCACTTTTTCCTTTACCATTTTTGAAACTTGCAACGTTGACACCCCAAACTGCTTAGTCACTTGAACTTGTTCTGCACCAGGTGCTTCCAACTCCTTCAAAATCTTCACCTTGTATCTCAGGCTCAAATCGACGTGTTTGGAGGCAGCCATATTATCCTGGCATGCTACTTACTCCGTAAAAACTCTGTATAACACTGTATACATGCATGGACACTTCTAGTCCCATGGTGTCCCGATTATCCAGATTGCACTGTACCATTCTAGTAAAGATGGGGGTACTTCATCCCAGCCAGGTTAGGTGTGAGCGTACCACTCTACACCCAGTGACAAGTCTATACATACTAAAAATACATTGAGCATAAGCATCCCAGCCTTTCCCAGGTACACATCCAATATGCAGCAGATTACATACACATATTACTGAACAATGAACTCACTTGCGCAATCAAGCCCACTAAAACTGCCTGGGCAGGTACATGAACAAGTTCCTGGACTGAATGTTCCACCATTTTGACAAGTTACATCACAGGCTGCAATTTAAAGGAGAAGCTGCTATCCCATTGTCTGCTATTTACACTGCTATGCACATAGTGCAGTGGCTAACAACAACTGTGGCACTTGGATTACACATCTACACAGCTACATGCACTCAAGTAAAAAATGCTGTGCATTCAGATGATAAGTTAAACAGTCACACACTACACACTCACTTTCACAGTTAGGCCCAGTGAAGCCACCCACACAGCCACACATACAAGTTGCATCATTCCTGGTCCCTCCATTCTGGCAAGTCCGAGAACAGGCTACATTGCAAGAGGACAATAAGGGGATCCAGAATTAGGGCCATTTGACAAGGCTGCACATTACTATAGTGATTCCTGCCATATTCACCTCGAAATCAATCATCCTAACTTAGTTCAAGAAAGACATATATCAGTCCATAGTATTCTTAGTACTGAAAAATTTTCATCTTCCAACATTCTCACATCACTGCAGCTAGCCAGGCCACCAAAGGAAATGTACTCCATTAAATATTTTATCACAATTTGTCACTAGCAGTGCTGATGTGGCAAATGACTATTTTTAAGTTGGTACAAAAAGTGAAGTTTTGCCTGTAGTCTGGATTGTGGTCTCATGACACTGAGTATGAAAAGGTTGGAGTGTCTACCCAAGGTTTGACAGTGGCACAAGATATGGACAGGCTGTGGACCTGTCTTGTTGACTCCATTAGATGTGGTAGTACGCATTTATTCAGATATTCTAAATATTTGGTAGTCTCAGCCAATCTGCTCACTCCAATTTCAACTGCCATCAATTGACAAATTATTGGGCTCAATGACTCGATTAATTGAAGAGTGGGTACCATAATTATAATTATATTTAGTATGAAAACATATCAATAGAACCTATAGTGCAACAGGAGGCTTACCGCTCATAAGCAGTGCACTCACTTTCACAGCTTGTCCCACTGTAGCCATCAGCACAGTTACATGTACAGGAACTTGCATTGAGCACTCCATTCTGACAAGCCAGAGAGCAAGCTGAAACACAGCAAAGGAGTACAGAGATAAGAAAGAGATACGTAAGACCTCGTCTGTACTTGAGCTTATAGTACCATTGGGATACTTGCTAGAATACCTTAGTGCTTTACTAGTAGACTTCTGCTGGGTAGCAAAGCCAATATAATTGGAGGTCTAGCAACCTTTAAACAGTTCTACAAAGAATGCCACTTGTCTGTTAGAGCAATCCTTGAACTATGGACACCTAGTCATGCCTTCTAAAACACGTAAAAGACAAACTTCTCAATGCCATGTCCATGTTCCTTCCTCTGGAGTGCTGAAACTTGAGATTCCAAGTTTGCTTAGATAGTTTGCTTGCATTGCACATTGCCAGGTGACATTCTATACCTCCCCCAGGGCATGTGTGGATATCAGATGTCATGCTCATGACGCCCATTTAGAAATGTGCCCAATAAAAATGGCTACTCCTATCTTAATGTATTAGCACGAGTCAGTGAAACTAGCCAAACAGCGGCGGCAAGGAACAATTGAAGGCCATGGATAGGCTTCTTTAGATGTACTGAAGACAGCAGCACACACAAAACCGGCCTGGAGTACATGTAAGAGAAAAGCAACATAGGCTGCTTGTACCCCATTTTGTCTTTTCATATTCTCCTCCTTCCCACTGAATCTTTGCATGCTCCTAGTGCACAATACAGGGCACCTATGGACCTAAGTCATGCATGAGGACTCGCGTGTGCCAGTGGCAATCTGATAAGTACAGTGCTGGAGTGGGTAGGAAGTTTGTCTTCAATGCAAAAGAACTTTTCCAACACGTACTGTGTGCATTAAGTGAATTAAAGTACCATTTTCTAACAGACAGTCTCTCTCTTCTATTTTCTACCAAATTTGATTGGCCCCAAAGGTCACTTTATCAGCAGTAACACTAATTCACTGTTACACACTCAATATTGCACATGTTAACAGTGTCTGTAGGAAATGGACACCCTTGAATGCTTTGCTGCACCAATGCCGTATAACTCTCTACTGTGGGTACCTGTACCTTACGTATAGTAGAAAGCTTGACACTACATGGTTTAATGAGTATTTCCTACTAAAGGTTACAACAATGACAACCATTTTCTACAACAACTACGGAAAAGGCAACCAGTCATCCCCATGCATCCTTTAAGGGTAAACAACTGAAATACAAACACAACCTTTGGCAAGCTATGTGCACAGGAGTCTACGTACATATCACTGGCAGGTCAGAGGACCTACATTCACACTGACAGCCACTGGCTGAGTGTGATGTGTAATAAGATATAGCCAATCAGTAGTGTGTGTAACACAAAAGCTATCATAGGTGAAGTATCTCACCGTCACACACTGTTCCACCCCAGTTTCCATCACAAGCACATGAGAAGTCAGTCAGACCAGTACGGCTGCAGGTACCACCATTGGCACAAGGGACTGCATCACAGGGATCGTCCACTGCGTAGAGCAAAGTCAGGACAAAGCATTATCAGCTAGCGTATACACGACATGCAGAGAAGGCACTGGGCAATGTGCTTATCACATCTCTCATGAGGATCCACTCTGCCAAATAGTAACCACTCACGTCTGCAAAAGGTGGGACTGGCGAGTGGGTCGGTGTCCAGACAGTCTTGGCAATCCTCTCTCGTTATGTTCGCGGTGTAGTGGGTGTCTTGCGTGACGGCGCCAACGTCTGCCATGTTAAACCTGAACTCCGAAAAAAGACACACGGAGAAGGTGGCTTGCGCTGACTGATCTGTCGCTGTGTCGTAGGTGTACAGCATGGAGACTCGCACTTGAGTGAATTGTGTGTTATCAGAGGTTGAGCGAACGAAGCAAAGGTAGGTGAGGCCTTGCAGGGTGAACTTAGACGGATCAGCTTCAGGTATAAGGCCAGCACTGTTGAGAGCGTTTACCAGTTGTGACTCTGGAACGTCCAGTGGACATTGAGCATGGCAGAGAGGGAGGAGGAAGAGGAACAGGAGAGCCAAACAGAAGGGATTGTGTGTCTTCATTTTGTCTTGGGGACGCGTCCACATCGAATCAACATGCTACCTCAGCAACTCGCTAGTCACGCCCTGTTTTCGGGAAAGGGTGTTGCTCGCTTCCGATATGTGGTTAACAATAGATCACGTGGGCAATACGTCAGGTGCATAGTTTACGTAACTACTATTAATATATATTATATACTACGCTCCTAGAAACATTTGCAACCTATAGCTACCGAAGACATCCACTATAGTCTAGCTGCATGGCCTGAACGTGCGGCTCTGTGTGTTGCTATACAGATTAATGAACAAGGTTTTCAACATCAACACTTTTTCTTCATATCCTCGCCAATGGATACAGTCTGGGTCATTCCACTATAAGCTGGATGATCCTTCCCATGTTTGGGCTTGCTATCAGATTTTACCAATGCACAACATACGTTTGGATAGAGAGAATAGAGGTGGACTTAAATGATGGAAAACAAAAAGCATGGCTAAACTGCAGGTCAATATAATTATGCATGACTGCTGTAGATTATATGGTGTATGTGCAGGTGTATTGTGTCCAAACTATACAAAGGTGGTGACATATGGCATGCCCAGTTGTACATATAGGTTGCAACTGCTTTTTCTTGGAACTAAAGCAAGGCCAAGGAAGGCACCTTGCAGAAACCTCTGGGTATGGAAGTAAACCAAACTGTTATGACAAATCACTATGCAGTTCCAAACACTAAGCACTAAGCACTGTGCAATAGCTACCATACAAGGGATTAGTGTTGAGCTCAAATGTTCCCATATGGTCCACGTCCACTCCACACATTCTACATACTATACATGTACAAGTGGCTCCTTATACCACCTGTTGCCTGTGTAACTACTGCACTTAACATCACAATTACGTATAAAGGTTAAGTACAATGTTAAGTAGGATTCCATTAACAAAAACTGCACTGATAAAACAGCCAGTACCAATGGCAGACTGAAGAGGTAAGGAAGATCTTTACGCAGATAGTTGCTCCAACCAGTGCTCATCCAGCGCTAGCAATAGCCAATTCAGAGTAACTGGAGGGTATGCACAACTTGACAGACTAATTATATGAGCAACTTCTGCTGTTGTGTTCATCATACAAGACAAGGTAACATTAATGCAGGTGAGTTGACTTGCACAGGTTATGTAATCATATAAACACACATACACAATGGTAGGAGCAGTACTACCTAGGAGAGGCGGTACCTATCGATTAAGTTACCTCATCCCCAAAGTGAATGCATAGCATGTCGCTTCTTTCACTGCTAAAGCCTCACTCTTTCATTTGCTATGTCTCTAGTCAAGTAGCACACTGTGAAAGCATGATGTACATGTAACTGAACACAATCTTAATAGCAATGATACTGTGTAACTATTCTACATTTAGCATTGGATAGATAGCTCACCAACAATGGCTCCCACACTAAAGCCTCCACCTCCAATGGTGTTACCAAGAGAACAACAAGACACAAGAAAAGAGGAAGTGTTGTAGAAACTATCAAGAACTTTGATAGGAGCACAACACCAAGGTAGGCAGGAATGAATATAATTGTCTTGAGGGAGCTACATAGTAAGCAAACCATGTGTGGATGTAACACACTCACTTCCACTGTATATAGCCATCTATACAGACACGTGTACAGTTCCCTGAGATACAAGCCCTTCCATTTCTGACATGCAGCTACGAATACAGGCTAAAGTAGCAATTATGGGTTTATGACATTCACTTCAGCCCATCTGTATGTCTTTGCTCATATTTCATCCTAATGAAAAATTGGTACTCTACTCCTGTATATACATCATGACATGCTATGGCCTAGGAGCTGAAATTACTGGGCTAATTCCAATCTCAGCCACCACAGTCAAGCCAAACTGAACACAAGTGAGTTGTTACATTTCACAGAGGAATTGATAACTCTTTTACACACATTTTGGGTTGGGGTTGGCTTTATAAACCTCGATCATCATATATAGAGCAAGGTGAACAAGAATTGTATATCTTTTGTGCATGCAAAGAAATACGTGTGTCCTCCATGCATGCATTTAGTTACTCTATAAAAAGTGTAGGAGCTTATAATTATGTTCTTTCAGCTCATTGCAGTGCTTAATTGCATTGCAGTGTTCTTACCTGCTCTACCCCTCCAGTGTGTGGTGACCATAGTCTGACATCTTTGACTCAGCACAAATTGCCTACTCTTCATACAGGGCAGCTAAAAGCATGATAATGTGATGCGTAAAGGCAGCCCTATAGTTCTAAAGGCACGTGTATTGCACAGTGTTTTAAACTTTCAGTAAGGTTTCCTAAGTAATAAAGCTGAAAATGGATTGGCTACATGGTATACAGTGGTCTTCCCTCTTCATTGCTCCAATTGCCTTTCTAATACACACTGTACTGATCAGTTGATAAGCGCATGTGTTTATAGCTCTGGCAAGATAAAACTGGCACCCTAGTGCACCAGTTACTAATTGCTAGCCTGCATGATTTATTGTTAGGATTTTAGTTTGTTTCAATCATTTATTATTATTAAGATAGAAATATGAGGCTAATGAAGAAATTATAATTATATGCAAACTTCTTATTAAGATGGCCACAGCGTAGCAAAGTAAATTCTAATTTAAGCACTTCTTTACTAGTTTCTAGTCATTATTACATGTCAGGCAAGTGGCTAGGCTGCTAGGCTGCCAGGGAATCCTTTTATGCACCTAACAGAAAAGGGATGAACACCTGAAATTACTTCACTAGACACCTAACAAATAGGGTGAAAACTGGTAAAGAAATGTGCACTTAACAGAGGATATGCGCTCAACAACCGATCAGTACTGTGCATCACAATTGTACAACCATGTCACGCCCATACGCAGGGTTTTGTATACCAGGATTAATTCCTGGGAATAAAATGTCTGTAGGTAAATGCTTCCCAGCCAATGACATGACAACAAAGTGGAAGACGGTGTAAATGGCCGTGCACGCATACTGGTGACAACGCTTCAGAAAGGTGATGTATTATAGTTCTCAATAAGGACATGGACTAGAAAATTCTTAATTCTATGAACCACAGACCTGGAAGGGGGGGGGTGTGTGTAGCTACACACCCAACAACCCCCCCAAGCATGGGCCTGAATGTGCTATGTACGAGTATACATACAAGAATACTACAACTAGTTAGGTACGTACATGCCCATCAGGACCTTTAGGCCTCATCCATGTAGTACACTCATTTCCACAGGTTGTCCCACTGTAACCATTTACACAGTTACATTAATTACAGTTTCCTGTACTGAGTGTGCTCCATTGTTATATACCCTACATCGTTATTTAGCTGGCACATCTTCTTCCTCCCCTGGAGCATGTCTGGATATCTGAGTAAGAAACATTTGCTGAAATGGCCATGCAGTGAAATGATAAAGAGAGAAGCCTCAATGCAGAAGAGGTCCTCCAACACATTCTCCTTAAAAGCCAACTAGGTAAAAGAGCACACATACGTACAACACATACACAGTAATATCATACAACTTATAAAAGTATACTTAATGCATACTTCAGCGTACACTAAAGTACAGTGTTCCACACATCCAATTGACCAAAGGTCACTTCATCATTAGAAACACTAATTCACTGTTACACACTCGTTACTGCATGTGTTAAAGTCAGTAGGAAAGGGGCACACTTGAATGCTTTGCTTGCTTCAATGTCAGGCTACGTATATGACTCTCTGCTGTGGGTACTTGCACCTTATGTATGTAGAAAGTATTGTACCGTTGTCGTGGGCACGGGGTACATGGGACAAGTCCAGACAGCGAGGACAGGGTAAGGGACAGGCACTACGCGAACGGACACTGGTAACGTGAATCAGGGAGCTTTATTGAACAACAACAGCAGCACTTACAGAGGGAGGAGGTGATCTTTTATAGATGCATGTGTCAAAAGTTCTAGACAAAGTGGCACCACACATTGTTACATGACAGCAGGTGATCGGAGCCTCTGGGAGACATGCCTTCACAACACTCTCCCCTCCTTAACTTCACACTGGGTTTGGTTCCTCAATCAACTGTGATAACGATCAGGAGGGCGTCTGGTCCGACTGCTCCTTCTCGGTTGGCTTGATGAGTCCCTAGGTACCGAATCAGCCTGAGGATCAGTAGTGGTGCAGGGCGCTGAAATTGTTTGCTCCAGGGCCCGGAACCAGGTTGGAGGGCTAGCCCCAGTATAGCTCCACAGTCTATTTCTGTGAACCACTTTTGGCTTTGCAGTTGGACTGAGCTTGATCCTGTAGACTACATCATTGATCCGTTTAATGATGGTGAAAGGGCCCTGCCATGGGCGTTGAAGCTTAGGGGAAAGGCCTTTAGTTCGCTGTGGGTTGTGGAGCCAGACTGCGTCACCTGGTTGCAGCCTGTGACACTCCGGTGACGAGTCGTACCTCTGCCGCATTCTGTCCGTCACCAGCTTGAGATGGTTTCTGGCAAAGTCATGGACCCTCTCAAGTCGCTCGTGCAGGGCATTGGTGTACTCCACAGTTGTCTGAGGCTCCTCTTCTTCAGGTCTACCAAATGTCAAGTCAACTGGCAGAGTCAGTTCTCTCCCCATCATCAGCTTGGCTGGAGAGCAACCAGTACTCTCATGGACGGCTGAACGATAGGACATTAGGAGAATCTGGAGGTGCTCGTCCCAGTCCTTCTGGTTGTGATCAACGAACTTAGAAAGTAAGGCTTCCAAGGTCCTATTGAATCGTTCAACCATGCCATCTGACTGTGGATGGTAGGGAGTTGTTCTGGTCTTCTGGATGTCTAGTAACTTGCACATCTCAGCAAATAAAGCTGACTCAAAATTTCGCCCCTGGTCAGTGTGAATTATTAACGGTATCCCGAACCGGCTGATAAATTCCTGGACCAGTAGTTCTGCTATGGTCCCCGCTTCTTGATTGACCATTGGATAGGCTTCCACCCATTTGGTGAAGTAATCCGCAATGACAAGGATATACTTGTTGCCTGCTTCTGTAGGGGGTAGTGGGCCCAGTACATCGATGGCTATGCGCTCCAAAGGGGATCCCACATTGTATGTCCTCAGCGGGGCTTTAGGTTTTCTCTGAGGTCCTCTCTTCTGTGCACACAGATCACAGCTTCGACACCACTCCTGGACATCACGTCTACACTGGAGCCAATAGAATCTCTCCCTGACACGACTGAGGGTCTTAGCCATGCCCAAGTGTCCTGAAGTTGGGGCATTGTGCAACTCCTGCAGAACCTCCCTTCTCAGGGACTTGGGGAGCACCAGCTGCCTGACAGTGGCATCTCCAGATGGTGTCTCCCAGAGTCGATACAACACTCCATGGAAGATTTTCAAACTCTCCCACTGGGCACAATAAACTTTTGTGGCTGGAGGGTGGGATGCAGTCTCCTCCCATGAAGGCTTGTCCTTACTTCTCTCCATCCATTCTAACACTGGCTTGATCTCTGGATCACACAGCTGGGCTTCTCTCAGATTCTCCCAAGACCTGCCTCCAGTGGGTTCTGGTCCACTCAAGGCAAGCGTGGCTACCTGTGGTACATCTTGACCAGTTATATGGTCATGAGGCTTGTTCCCCCACTCTCGTGACTCCAATCGTTCACAGTGCTTACAAGTATCTCTCAGGCACGGCCGTCTTGAGAGTGCATCTGCATTGGTGTGTTGAACACCGGGCCTGTGCTCCACTGAGAAATCATACTGCTGGAGACTCTCAATCCATCTGGCAGTCTGGCCCTCTGGGTGCCGGAAGTTCAACAACCAACGAAGAGCTGAATGATCAGTGCGAAGCCGAAACTTCCTACCATACAGGTAAGCATGAAAGTGCCTGATTGCCTTCACCATGGCCAGTAGCTCTTTACGGGTCACACAATAGTGGCGTTCTGGTGCTTTCAAGGCGCGACTGAAATAAGCAACCACCCTCTCTTGTCCATTAACCTGCTGTGAAAGAACAGCACCGATGCCAGTGCTACTTGCATCGGTGTCAAGCACAAACTCAACATCCAGTTGCGGATAGGCAAGAATAGGGGACTCTGTCAGCATCTGCTTTAGTTTGCTGAAGGCATCATCAGCTTCCTGTGTCCACTCAAAAGGAGAGACTGTGGCACTCTGATGTAGGGGGTGTGCAATGTCGGCAAAGAAACTGATGAATCGCCGGTAGTAGGAGCAAAGGCCCAGGAAGCTCTTCACTTCGGTAGCCGTAGTAGGCTTAGGCCAGGACTTGACTGCCTCAACCTTGCAGGGGTCTGGGGAGATGCCCTTTTCATTGACTACATGACCCAAGTAGTTCACTTCCTTCTGGAAAAGAGTGCACTTCTTTGGTGACAACTTCAGTTTAGCCTCCCTCAGCCGTTCAAACACTTGTCTCAGGTTGGCAAGCTCCTGGGAAAAGGTACGTCCAGGTACAAGGATGTCATCCAGGTAAACGAGGGCTATGGATGTGGGTAGCCCAACTAGAACCTGTTCCATCAACCGTTCAAAGGTGGCCGGGGCATTGCAAAGTCCAAACGGCATAACCTTGAACTGCCATAGCCCACTCCCAGTTGAAAAGGCAGTTTTTTCTTTGGAGTTGTCATCCAGTTGAACTTGCCAATAACCGCTCTTGAGATCAAGTGCAGAAAACCACTTTGCTCCTGATAAGGCCTCGAGAGTGTCATCTATTCGTGGCAATGGATAGGAGTCCTTGTGTGTAACATCATTCAACTTGCGGTAATCAACACAAAACCTCATACCTCCATCTTTCTTTTGTACGAGCACAATAGGTGATGACCAGGGACTTGCGGATGGCTCAATTACATCTCGCTCTTTCATCTCTCGGACAGCTTTCTCTGCTTCTTCTCTCTTCGCTAGGGGAAGTCGTCTGGGTGGTTGGCGCACCGGTGCGGCTTGGCCAGTATTGATGTGGTGCTTAACCAGGTCAGTACACCCAATATCTTCTGGACCTGTGGAAAAGACATCGGAATAACAACATAAGAGCTGGTGCACTTCTGGGTGCTTTGCTTCTTCCAGCCCTATGATACTGCGGTTATACAGGTCCCTCAGGTGGGTGGGTAAGATTTCCACTGATCTGGTTCTCCGAACATTCTCCATAGGTTCTTCACAGCTAATGGCCTTGTCTGGAACAATAATGGCACTGACCAGATTGCAATGTGCCACCTCGGTCCCCTTCTTGAGAGTTAGTGGCTGATGGGAGAGGTTCATTACTCTCAAAGGGACCCTGTCTTTTTCCAGGTCAACAAGTGTCCTCCCCACCAGTAGGCTCCCAAAGGGTGATGGCTGGGTCTGCTCCAGGAGCCCCACTCTGTAGTCGGTGTGGACTGGGTCTACTTCCACAGGGACAATTGCCTCTGCCAGTGGGGCCAAACAAACTTTCTTTGTCAACACAACCCTGCAGCAGTTTGGTCGTGGACTGGTTGATGGCTTCCTCAAGGGAAACTCCTCATCACCAATGACCAGGGCTTGGTCTCGAAGGTTTACCTGACATCCATTTGACTGCAGGAAGTCAAGTCCAAGGATACACTCGTCATGTATGTCTGCAACCCAGAGCTCCTGCTGGACTACAAGGGATCCGATGCCAAGGTGTAACAGTCCCTTTCCATGGATAGGGGCTCTTTCTCCAGTTACGGTTCTGAGACAGCTGCTAACAGGATGTATCAGGTTATGGTTAATTCCTCTGAGTATGTCAGGTCTGACAATAGAGATGTTACTACCAGTATCAACAGTCAACTCACAGGGTCTCCCATTGATGGTTCCTGGAACTGTCAGGCTGTCTCCTCCGCTGTTAATAGATCCCGTCTTGAAGATGTCAAATTCATTTACTATGGGGGCTGTAGATGTCCCAGCCGAGCTTTGCCCCGCAAGCCCGGCTACTGCCCGTTTCCCGAACGGGACACCGTATCCCCCCCCTGCTGCTTCTTCTGCAGCCGAGGGCACTCTCGTCTAAGGTGGCCTTTCTCCCCACACTCCCAGCAAGTCAAGGCATTTCCTCTGCCTGGTTTCCTTCTGAATGGGAGTGAGCTTGCATCACCACGAATAGCATCTACCAGTTGCTGTAGGATGTCTTCCCTGGCTGTAGCTGTGGACACCTGCTGTTGCACTGCGTATCCATCCTCCAGCGACTGGGCTTCTCTCACATATTTCACTCGCTGCCTACTGGCTAGTTGATAAGACTCCAGTTCCAGAGCAATCCTCAAGGCGTCACGCAATGTCACTGGCTTGTTCTGGCGAATACGGAGCCTCACGTCCTCTTCCACCAAAGCATCTACGAATTGGTCTTGTGCAAGAACCTGGATCATGTCTTCGGTTGCTCCTGGGTATGCAAGGCGTGTAAGGCGTTCAACATCTTCTGCCAGCTCTGCCAAGGTCTCATCTCTGTGACGGGTTCTGGACTTGAGGCGCATCCTGTTCAGTTCAGTCTGGTGTGTCGCACCAAATCGGGAGTCCAGTGCTGTAGTCAGGGCTGCATAGTCATGGCGCTTCTCCGGAGGGAGGTTTGTCAATACGGTGGCTGCAGCCCCTTCTAGACTGATGGCCAGATAAGTGGCCTTCTCTGAGCGGTCCCACCTATTCATTTCTGCCAACAACTCAAATTGGGCATGGTAGGCGTCCCAAGCAAGCGTCCCATCGAATGGTGCAGGGCGCTGTTGTACCACACTCGGGGTGAGGGGTGTCCTGCCCGCTGCACTGGTGTCCCCAACCCGATTAGTCTGCCCTCCAATTGCTTCTGTATTCGGGTCCGAAGGCGTGAAGGGGCGCGCAGCAGGGCGAAGACCGGGTGTAGCTCCAAGCTCCCGTAGTAGTTCCACGCGAAGTTCCTGCTTCAGTGACTCGCGGCTTTCTCCGACCTCGGTGCGGAGCTGATTCGTCAGTCCTGATACTGAGCTCTCCATTACACTCAGCCGACCCTCAACGGTCAGCTTTACGGAGCTCAAATCTCCTGCGATGGCACTGACTTCCTGTTCAGTCTCCTTTTGCTTCTGGGCGATACCGTCTACTCGTTCCGACTGCTGCTGACTCAGCATCCTCAGATGCTCGCTAATTTGCTCCGACTGCTCGTCCATTCGCCGGACTATCTTTTCGTTCTGCTGGATCACCTCCTCAAGAAGAGCCTCCATCTTGGTTGTCGCTCTGGTACTCATCTAGATCCCACTTCTGACACCAATTGTACCGTTGTCGTGGGCACGGGGTACATGGGACAAGTCCAGACAGCGAGGACAGGGTAAGGGACAGGCACTACGCGAACGGACACTGGTAACGTGAATCAGGGAGCTTTATTGAACAACAACAGCAGCACTTACAGAGGGAGGAGGTGATCTTTTATAGATGCATGTGTCAAAAGTTCTAGACAAAGTGGCACCACACATTGTTACATGACAGCAGGTGATCGGAGCCTCTGGGAGACATGCCTTCACAACAGTATGACACTACATGGTTTAATGAGTATTTTGCTACTAAAGGTTACAACAATGACAACCATTTTCTACAATAACTACAGAAAGGCAACCAGTCCCCATGTTATTGAAGTTAAACAACTGAAATACAAACACAACCGTTGGCAAGCTATGTGCAAAGGAGTCTACATATCACTGGCAGGTCAGAGGACCTACATTCACACTGACAGCCACTGGCTGATGTAGTTGAGCATCAATAGCTTGTGTAACATAGATACGGTATCAAAGATGAAGTATCTCACTGTCGCAAATTACTCCACCCCAGTCTCCATCACAAGCACATGAGAAGTCAGTCAGACCAGTTCGACTGCAGGTACCACCATTGGCACAAGGGGTTGTATCACAGGGGTTGTCCACTGCATGCATGAAACAAAGCAAGACAGAGGTGAAATTAGAAAGGGTATATACATGGGATGTGAGAGAGATCAATGGAGCAATGGTTCTGTTGCTGTTTCTTCATGTCAATGGTTGCTGACTGGGTCACTCCGCTATAAGCTGGGTTCGGCAGCATAAGCACGTCCTTCCAATGTTTGGGTTTGGTATCAGATTTTGCTGATTTGCAACATACTTCTGGATAGAGAGAATAGAGGTGGGATTGAATAATGGAACAACTAGCTATTAAACAGTTTGGCTAAACCCTAGGTCCACATATGCATCATTGCTGTAGGTTTTAGTGTGTATGGGCAGGTGCAATGTGCCCAAACTAGAAGTGATGCAACAACAACATGCCCACTCTTACTGTACATAGTTTGCAACTGATTATCTGTTAACCCCAAAATTCAGGCAGATCGACGAAGACACCTTGTACATAGGTGCAGAAACCTCTGGGTATGCAGGAATGATCACTACATTGTACTTCAATGGGAGACGCGTGACCCGAATTTTCCACACCACTGAACAATGGTACTTTTCTTGCTATAAGTTGTCAGCGGATTAGTTAAACAACTTATGCCATGTAATATAGTAGTTCAGCAGAATGGGAATCTATTTCTTCTACATACATATTTTAAGTTTGTGCAACCTCTGTTCTTCCATCTGAAGGCGATCGATACTTGCCACTGATGCTCCGTCTCACAGGGAGAGATGCTAAGGTATGCCTTTGTTAAGATTCCTTGCACGTATGCACTCATACCCTTTGTAAATGGTAACCTTGCTAAACTGTCCCTCTTGGATATCTTTACTACAGAGTTCCGGTCTGTCCTCATGTGCCAGAATGACATGGAGGTCATGGACACTGTTCTTTGAGGTACACACATGCATGTAACCATTGCTCTTTGTCTTGGTAAACTTGCATTTTGCTCTACCTCATCTCGCTAAGCAGTACGTGTTCACAATAATATTATAGCCACAAGTAAGGAAATGACTTTGATGAATACTGTGACTCTCGATCAGCTATAGATTACCACACAATCATGTGTGCACATCAGGTGAGCTGCAACCTCCCATGAGCATGTGTAGTTGTGTATCTACGTATGTGTATACAGGTAGTATAGGCTAATAGCTAGAACTACATGACATTGTATATCTGCCTTGAACGGTGACAGGAATGGGAAAGGACTTCACAGCCATCATCAGCTGCATAAGCCAGGGAGTTCAAACACATGTACATATACAGTACATAATATTAGCAGGTCATGTACCATGCACATGACATGTTTATGGCATGCCTACATGTCTCCGCACCCAAGTGTCAAGGGGACCATACGTATACCCACAAGACAGCTACACAAGTGAGCTTCCATTTTGCCATATTCCACATGCATGTATGTGCATGTGTGCTTGTAAAAGTACATATATCAGTACAAAATATTCACAACTGAGATTCATCCACCAACATTCTCACATTGCTGCAGGAGGCCACCAAAGGAAATGTACTCCAATACTTTGTCACATTCTTGACAACAGTGCCACTGCACCAAATTTAGTTTATTGCTAGTATTCTTTATAAAACAAGTGAAGAAAAGCCCCTTACTGTACAGTTGTACAATTGGTACATAGACAGCTTGCAGTCTGTATGGCTTTGCACCTCTTGTATTTCCCACTGAGTGTGCACTAGCAGCACTGATGTGGTATATAGACGACCATTCTCAAGCTGGTACAGAATGAAATGTGCCTAATGTAAGTTCAGTTTTGATTGTGGTCCACATAGCACTGAGCAAGAATACATTAGCATATCTTTTGAAGGCTGACAGCAGAACAAATACGCATGGACAGGCTGTGTACTGTAAACCTACGTATCTTCTTTAACCCATTTATGCAGACAACTGGACCACACATATAATAGGTGATCCACATGTTCCCTGAATTGAGCAATGATGTCCACTCTTTCAATTGTCAGCCATCATGTTGTTGTAGGAGTTACTGCCTCAAAGTGTTGCTTGAATATTCACTGGATATACTGCTATTTTCACTATGTAACTTTGTAAAAAGTGAGCCAAAGTTTGGCTTTCAGCTCTTATCCAGATAATCTAAATATTCATGCCCACATTCGATCTTACAAGGTCTGTATAACTGTGTGCTAGCCATGCCCCTTTTCAAAAAAAGGGTGTATTCACTTAGCCATGGGTAACGGGCATAGACACACTACCCCGTGGTTACTAATTTTTCATGCAAAAACTTAAAATGTATATCATGGTACGTTCGCTACTAATGTGTGTTCCTATAAACAACCTACCAAAGGCATCTACTACAACAAAGCTCATTTAGCAAAGTTGCACATGCAGTTCTGTTTGTATGGATTAATAAACATGGTTGTTGCCACCATCACTCTTTCTTCTCATCCCCAATGGTTGCTGACTGGGTCACTCCACTATAAGCTGGGTTCGGCCGCATAGGCACGTCCTGCCAATGCTTGGGATTGGCATCAGATTTCGCTGATTTGCAACATACGGCTGGATAGAGAGAATAGAGGTGGGATTGAATAGTGGAACAACTAGCTTAGCTAAAACTTAGGTCCACGTATGCATCACTACTGTAGGTTATAGTGTGTATGGCCAGGTGCAATGTGCCTAAACCAGAAGTGATGAAACAGTTCCAACATTTCGGCACACTACTTGAATGTATGACACGATGTAAGGAGTACATGAGGTTGATTATTAGTACATTGTGTGAATAATCATGATGATGAAACTAATTTATCATGTGAATTTGATAAAAAAAAAGCATTATGAATAGAAATGCACTTTACTTTCCTAATCCATTAGCAATTGTCTTGGCTGTGATATATGCCGAGACTACAGTATATCCAGAAACCACCTCTGATAGTGGGCAGGTGCTTAGCAGTGTTCACAATATAGGCGCACAAAATAACTTCGATGAATACTGTGACTCTTAGCTATAGATTACCAAACAAACATGTGTCATGTCAGGTGAGCTGCAACCTCCCCTGAGCATGTGTAGTTGTGTATCTACGTATGTGTATACAGGTAATGTAGGCTAATAGCTAGAACTACATGGCATTGTATATCTGCCTTGAACGGTGACAGGAATGGGAAAGGACTTCACAGCCATCATCAGCTGCATAAACTAGCAAGCTTCACCACTCATCCCATTAAAGAGTATGTATGCATATAATTATTAGCAATTCATATACTAATCACATGACATGCTTATGGCATGCCTACAAGTCTCCGTACCCAAGTGTCAAGGGGACCATACCCACAAGACAGCTACGCAAGTGAGCTTCCATTTGCCATATTCCACATGCATGTGTGTGCATGTGTGCTTCAGTGGTCAAACCTCCAAACTGACCTCTGAACCTCCACCACATTACAATGACAATGATAATGATGAGAATAGTTAAGCCGATGACAACAACACCACCAACTGCAGGTCCAACCACTATTGCAAGCTCCAGACCTGCAAAGGCAAAGAAATAGAACTTTCTTTAAGGCCTTGCATTCATGCCTTACTTTATATACAGTAAGGTGTTCCTAATCTACTTTTATCGGTTTATTACGTCTTGTGTGGATGGACCTGACAGGGTTCTACCACTTGCTGTAACTTGATTGACCTATGCCTGCATGCATAACTATGGCCACTCAGTGCTTGCCAATGAAAGCAATGGCCAATTCAGAGTGACTGGAGTGTTTCCACAGCTGTCAGTTACTGTCTCTACTGTGCAAGTCATGGCAATGGCGCTCTTCATTATCATACAAGATCTCCAGCAGTTCATTTGTGGGTGGAAAGTGCATAGGAACAGCTAGTGCTAAAAGCCTCTTTCCATGTGTCTCTAGGTGAGGTCTGTGAGGGGCTGATGCAGTGTTACGTATGTAAGCAATGAATTCACTAGCATTAATCCAACTGTGGAGCATGAGGACAGCCCATTATTATAATGGACACAAAGCTGTGTCAAAACATGTACTCTGCTTGGATGATGACATTAGCCATACTCACTCACTTTCACACCTGGTTCCAGTGTAGATTGGTGGACAATCACATGTGCAGCTGCTAGCGTTAAGTATTCCACCATTCACACAGCTGAGGCTGCAAACTAAGGGAGGAGAACATTGTAAAATGAAAGAAGTACAGTACTGTATGTATCTTAAATGTTTTATACACATTATAGGTAGGTACGTAGCAAGCTTTCATCTTCCATGGTGATGAGAGGCAGAACAAACAAGATGGCTGAGGAATCCAATATTTAAAACTAGTGTTGTGCATAAAAAATGTCTGTTAAAATGAAAGAGATTTATGAATGGCCAGCACTAAAATCATAGAAACGAACAACAGTAACTCAACAGGATAATAAACCACACTTCCCTGGAGTTACTCAGCATTCCAAATTCCCTTAGCTACATATAACTAGCTAGCTAATCACACTGCAAACAGCAGTGTGTGGCTACCATGTCTACAAGGTCATTTGGACATTTGCAGTAGGTAAAGAATTTGTCTGTCATCACGAATGGGTCAACAATCATGACAGAATAGTGTGAGCTGAGGGACTGGCAATTGAACCAAAGAGTTGATGAGCGTATAACACTTCCTTACATAAGCAGGAGAAACAAACCAAGTGCAACTGAAGATTGCCCATGACAGTTCAATACAGACCACAACACGGAAGTAGAATATTTACCGTACACCTCTAATTTTTGGGGCGCCAAAGGCAATCCTATAATTGCTTTCACTTTTAGGTATTCGTATGGCTTCATGTTCGTAATGGACTATGTATGTATAGAAATAATAAAAATTTTCTACAAAAATTGTAAGGATGTAGGGATGGCATAAAAAGTACAGAAACAAGTAAAGGCTGTTACACAGTGGAGCATTAACCATGGTCCCTACATGCAAGAATGTTGCACCTTATAGTCCTACACCCTTGAATGTAGGGACGCTGGTTAATGCTTCACTGTGTAACAGCCTTTACTTGTTTCTGTACTTTTGATGTCATCCCTACATCCTTACAATTTTTGTAGAAAATTTTATTATTTCTAGTTTCTGTACTTTTTATAGTGGGCAGCTAAGCTGAAGCAACACACTTAGTCTCAACCATAGGGCATTGGTGCAGGCATTACACCTCATTTCTGTAATCCTGGAGCTCAAAGAGTGGGCTAGCACCTAGGTTCTGCGCTAACCCAGCGAGAAACGGCGACACGAAGCCAACCTAGGTGGGGAAATGCACGCACGACCGCGAAAGTCCTTCAAACGGTGCACAAGCTAACTGCTGCAGCTGCTAACAATGGCACCAGTCACTTAGTCTCGTCCCCAGCCTACTTCCGGCCGCCATTTTTAATGGCACGGCCGAGAGGTAGTCTGGTGTTCATAGTCCAAATCCTTTGCATTTGTGACGTCACAACAAGCAACGTCACAACCAAACATCACTATGATGGTGAAGTGAGGTTCGCAATGGTGTACCAGCTTTTGTTGCGCACTAGCTCCAGTCGCGTAGCAGGGGCCTGGGCACTAAGATGGCAACAGAGGACGGTACGCCGCATTGCAGTGGATGGTGTGTTCAACTATGCTTCAGCCGTACTAAATGATGGCCTGCTACTGCTGGAATTTTGTGACGCAATTAGAGAGGGAGATGGCAAGCGCATCTTGCGTTGTTGGAGGGCAATGCTCATTTATTTTCAGCATGCAAGGCATTCCAAATATGCAAAAGAAGCGATTCTTCTTCAGGCAGCTGTGAATGCCACAGCCACCGAACATGTTGCTGCCCAGATCACATGGAGTAGGGTCGTGAACACGACTGGAAGACCTGGTTCCAACATACTGATCTGCATAATGAACGCCTCAATCGTGCGCAAAGAGACTTCCCTTCGCCGGTAGGCAGGGAGACGATAACATCCCTTCCTTGCAGAAACTCTGTAATCGCTTTGACTTGGTCGCTCGTAGCTGCGGCGTATCCCAGGTCAAGGCAGGCCTGCTTGACAGCATCTCTCACAAGGTCCAACGCAACTCCTTTCGTTTCTAATCGGGATATCCATGACTGTCACACCGTTACGTACAATGACGTTGATGACGTTTACACTTTCCGATAATCTGATTGGCCAGCTCACTAGCGAGCTGGAGTGCCAAGGATTTCGACTATAAACACCAGACCACCTCCTGGCCCAATTAAAAATGGCGGCTGGAAGTGGGCTGGGGACGAGACTATCAGTCACTCCGGTTTCATCCGGTTTAATTACGTAATTTAAAAATGGTGTCCGTCCCGCTTGGCCAAGCAACACGGCAGGAGTTGTGGCAAGCGCTGTCTTCCGCACTAACTCGCGCCGCCTTCTAACCTACAAAGGAATGCAGCCAGCCAAAAATGGTGCAATATGGTGCGCGAAGTATTTTCCTGGTCCCTCTGGTTCGTGCGCTATGGCTGTCAAAGAAGAAGAAGAAGAAGAAGAAGAGAACGTGGGAAATGTCGAGGGTGCTATCTACGTGTAGGCGCACCTTCGTTGTGAAGTAAGGTTAGTTATGTGCACTGTTCAGTCCCCGCTTCGTCGTGGTAAGCTTCGTTTGCCGGTTTTTGGTCCTGTTCAGGAGTAGCGCGACTTTTCATTTGTATTACAGCATACAAACAACCACTGCCATCCCTACATAGACAGCACTACCATGCTGTCTGATATTCAGGCAATTCAAGATGGCGACACTCGAGGTCTATGATTTACAAGGCTTGCAATAATCTATGTCCGCATTTCGCCGTCTATCTATCAAACGAAATTAGGACATAGGTATGTGTTTACATGGTAATACTAGTAAGAAGCCTGTTGAAAGACTCTCTTGTGAGATATAGCTCCTAATATCATGAAGACCAAGCGACAGGCATTTTAAAATGGCACGATCTAAGAGGAGCCGCTATTGACTTTCTATATTTCAACTTCCTCTCTTGCCTAGTACTTTAGTTGCTTGAAGGGGGATTTGAACCATTTGTTCATTATAATATACCAACGCAAAGAGGTCCCTTGTATGAATTAGAAAAATTAAAAAAGCCTGAGGATGAAAAACTACCCTCATGGAGTTTGTTTAAACAGTATATAGAACAGCGCGGCGCACTTCTGGAAATCATGGCGCCGAAGTGTGCAAAGGTTAGAGGGCTATCAGGTGAACTCAATGCCTACCAGAGCAACATTTCGTCCATCACAAGCACCTTTAGCTATAAAAAGGAAAGTGATGTCACAATAGTAAACTAATACAATGATGACGAATTGGAAAGAAAGACGTGGAATTTGAAGACATCTAATTTCATCAGGGAATTACAAGAAAACGGCACGGTTTGTCGAGATGACGAGTAGTTGAAAGGACAAAAATCAGAAGATATACTGTACGCATAAACTAGGTGCCAGCTGCAATGTATTGGAATACATGACAAGTAATTACAGTATGTACAAAGTTCTGACCAACTCACCTCCACAGTCATCTCCACTGAAGCTCCCTGGACACATACATGTACAGGATCCTGAATCAAGTGTTCCTCCATTCTGACAAGTCCGAACACAGTCTAAATAGAAATAGGAAGGAGAAATGATGGGGTAGCTCCACTTACTGCACTAAAACACACCTGTATCCAGCATGTACTAAGCATCAGTACAAGAATACTGTAATTGGGTATGTACATGTCTACAAATTACAGGCAATTTGCCAAATACCCAAAGAAGCTTCTTAGTGATGCTAGTACAATCCTTTTGGATTTGGGAGTGTTACGAAACACAGTCTGCTAAAGAGGGTTCTTCATCTTGATGAAGAACCCTCACAATCTCTGAATCCTCAAAAACCCTCTTCAACAGACCGTGTTTCTTAACACTCCCAAATCCCAAAGGATTGTATCAGCATCATCTGGAATTGCCACAGTTCAAAATCTTTACATGTACCTTCTTAGTTTTTCACATATCTCACTTTGGCCCTCATTTGTACATAAACACACAACCATCAAACAATACATAATAGCCCTGACCTTTCTAAGACATGCACAGTCCCTGTCACTTACCATACAGGGAAATCATTGGAAGTACAGCTCAAACGTTCCCATACAGCCCTGTATCATCTGGAATCCCACACTCCCTGTTGCCTATGTAGCTACTCAAGATAGTAGATACCATATTGCAGAGATTTCAAGGCAGAAACTAAACTATCACAATTGTGTTTCGAAAAACGTTTTACTACACTATTTTGCCATGTGTATGGTGACATTTCTTGTTTTAGTGCCTGTAGCATACATACTTATTCATGTCTATCTATATATTTAATGACCTTCATTAGCAATGGTATCTGGCCCTTACCATAATTAACTTACTGCACCATCGGTACCAATCCCACTTCCCTGTGGGCCAGATTGGGGGGCAGTGGACTGAATCGGCCTTTCACCCACTTTATCAAATTGATGTGATGGGTTGGTGGAAGGCAAAGGTATGCGGTATGGTTACGCCTCAAGCTAACTATACCGAACCGCTAAGGTTGATGTCCACAACCTTCCTGAGTACACTGGAAGTACCGGCGGCTTTGAAATTACCTTTGCGATTTCTTTTTACCCAGTCAAGATAAAAATGGCCGACTTCGGCCAGCCAATAACCAACTCTCTATTGAGCAATGAGCGAATAGACCTTAGGTTTGTGGACACCAACCAAACTACCTCTGACAAAGTGCTTTGGATTATGAACTCTTGAGGTCATACCGCATACCCTAGTTGCCTGATCACATTGACACCGTGCCAATGGAAAGAGCCCCTGCCCCCCAATCTGGCATGGAGGCCACAGGGCACATCCCCCTAGCTAAGAAGGAGAAAGAGAGCAGCAACATAGGTGAGCAGCCGTCGTAGGGGGAATATGTGCTATGGAAACCTGGGAACAAGCCATTGACTTCGCGCCCTAACCAAACTATAATTATGCGTCCTTAGAAAGAAATGCTCAGATCAGAACGGCCATAGGTCTTGTGGCGACTAAAGCATTTTCAGCCACCTCCTAGGGCAGTGGCAAATTAAGTGTAGTAACACAGATAAACCGATTATGTAGCTACTCCTGCAAGGAGCAGTCAGAATTCGATTGACACTTGGTATACGGTTTACAACTGAAACATGAGCATAATTATACAAGGTGGGTGGGAGGGAGCCTTCTTCAACGGGTGTTGAAGAACAGAATGACTCGGTTGCTAACAACACGGCGTTACTAGCAAGCTGCACGCTGGTAATTGGTGCAGCAAGGCTGCAAGCTAATACGCCGCCACTTTGGCGGAGTAGACGTCAGCCTAAAATTATTGCGTAGCTACCTGCAGCAATCTACACGCACATGTATAACCCCATTGGCGGTCATTGCGGTCATTAACTCCGTTTAAACTACTATTAAACTCCATATAAAGAGGAGTTGAGCAGAACGGTTGTTCGCGAAGTCCTCCCGCGAGCAACGACGCATCAACACCAAACTTTCCCAGATTACGGACGCCACAGCCGGTCTCCATCTAAAGGGGGGCAACGTGCACGAAGAAGCCCCTGCCGAGGAGCGCGCGGCGAAAAACCTCCAAACAAACGTCCACCATATTGGATTTACGGAGAAAATATACGGTTTTCCGCGCACGCTCCTGTGCTACCAATACAAAAGAAGAACCCCAACCGTTGTTCGCGGACTCCTCCCGCGAACGTCGACGAAAAGCACCCAAACGTTCCCAGCCGTCGTACGCTGTACCTCACATCAATATAAGGTGGTAGACGTGCTAAAATAAGGTGCTGCCGAGGAGCGCGGGGCGAAAACCTATGATGAACCGACCGTCGGCCATCTTGGATCTGCGATATAACAGTTTACCCTCCTATATACAGGGCCTGCCGAAGGCGGGGGCCTTGCATCTAGTCTATATCTTATTATAATAAACGTAACGCACATTTTCGTTGTTCAGGATAATCTCCTTCAATTCTGGACGAAACGCCACGAAACCTGGTAGGATTACGAAGAGAGGGACTGTGAGTAACCTCGCCGAGCCGAAATTTGGTTTAAGGTCGTTCCATCCGAGTTCTTGCCACTTTTACGGTCGCCACCATATCTAAGAGATAGGGAAAAGATCGCATTTGGTTGTGCACGAACTACTCCTTCAATTTTTCACCAATCTTCGCCAGACTTGGAAGAGTATATCACGGCAATGCGGGGAGTGACCTAAGGTGGTTAGTGCCTTCGCCGCTGGACTCCTTTAAACGAAATAGATTAACATAAGTAAATTCTGTACGTACGGAGTTTTACAGAAGGAGTCTACGGAATACTCCCAATTAAATGGACGGTTCTGATTGGTTAAACGCTCAAATTTCAAACGATATGTTGGGAACCCACCCAAAGGGCGGGCATTCAGCTAGTATATATAAAGAGGTAATGAGCAGAACGGTTGTCCGCGAAGTGCTCCCGCGAGCAGCCACCAATTAAGACCAAACTTTCCCAGATTATGGACGCCACACCCGGTCTCGATCTAAGGGGGGCGACGTGCGCGAAGAAGTCCCTGCCGAGGAGTGCGCGGCGGAAAACCTCCAAACGACCGTCCGCCATCTTTGATTTACGGAGAAAATATACGGTTTTCCGCGCACGTTCCTATGCTGCCAATACAAAAGAAGAACCCCAACCGTTGTTAGCGAGCTCCTCCTGCGAACGTTGACGAAACGTGCCCAAACGTTCCCAGCCGTGGCACGCTGTACCTCACATCAATCTAAGGTGGTAGACGTGCTAACATAAGCTGCTACCAGGGAGCGCGCGGCGATAACCCAGGATGAACAAGTTACTATTATACATAGGGCACACATGCGCACTGCCCAACATAAACTAAAAGTCCATGCATTAAGAGTTATAATTGAAGTTCACACAAGTACAATGGAACAAATAGGTATTATAATGTGGTGAGGGAGGTGCATAAAGGTTAATCAGCTGCAGGGGGAATGCGGCCCTCTGCAATGATCATGGGGATGCAATCAAGGTTGAGTCCTGACAGGGTGACATGATTGCTGGATCTCGAACTGCGAATTGCAGTGATGGCCGATCTGAGGAGGCTGAACTGAATCCTGCATCTTATCAAGTTCATCACTTTGGAGTATGCCTCACTTCTCTTCTCTGAAATCATCCCTGCTAATCGGCTGTAGAAGATAGTGGCTGATGAGCTCATCCCTCCTGTAATAGACATAACAAGGGGTGTGAATGATCCATGTTCAATTTCTCTCACTCTTTGATCATATGCCCTCTTCTTCTCCTGCTCCTGTGCTTTATAGATGGCTTGAATGCTGGCACTCTGGTGGCTCGATGCTAGGGGGTTAAAAACCCTCACATCAAAGAATGCATCTTGTGAGCCTGACCAGAATCCCCTGCACTTCACATCCAGTCGGCAATTATCATCCATTTTGGCTGATTGGTGATTCATTCTCTCTCCTGTAATTGGCTGGAGTGTGGGCTCCACTTCAACACTTGAGGTCACCTCCCGGAGTAGGGTGGCCATTGCATCTCGAATCTCGTTGTGTCTCATGATGACATACCCTCCCCTAGCACAGCTTAGAGCATGGCTGACATCGTTCTGCTTCCCACAGATGCAGGTACTTGGCATTCCCTGTGGTCGCCACCCATACCTCAGGGCCATGGCATCACGGAATGCACCTTTGTGTAGAGCAAAGCCATGTTCTTCAATAGGCATAACTGTCAACCACACTGATGCACCTTTCTCCTGTGCCAGTTCCACTGCCTTCTTCATGGTTGACAGTAGTTGGTCGCAGATTTCTGCTGCCATTCTCTTCTGCTGGGATCTACTCTTATCTTTCACAGACTTTCTTGCCTTGTCTTGTTCTGCATCAATCAGGTCCTCGTTTCCATTACCATTTCTTATTGCGTCTTTCAAGGGCTGGCTGATGGCTCTGGATGTAACGTGCAGTTGGTCTGCCATCTCCGGTAGAATGTCAATCCCAAGCCCTCCCAGTCGGGCTGGCAGGGCAAGAAGCTTCCTTTCTATGTCATTGATGTTACTCTTGCCTATTATGGCTGGGATGACCTTGTGTCTGATGGTTTCTTCGATTGGCTGTAGCAGCTCACTGATGTTTTCCGTCGTTCTGGACAGGTAAGACCATCTGTGCTTGAGGCCTTGATTCAGTGCACAGTATGCAGCTTGTGGTTGACTCACTGCAATGTCTGCCAGCTTCTCCAGTTCTGCTTTCCACTCTTCTACTTTAGTTCTGACATATGCTTCTTTGAATTCTTCATTACCAATGGTTGTGCCAAGATATTTGCGACCTGATGATGTTATCTTGATGTTGGTGGCACCAAAAGCCTGCATAGCCTCTTCATAGGCCTCTTCTTTGACTAGCAGCCAGGTCTTTGATGGGTTGGCATAGTATCCATAGTCAGGACCCATCTCAAGAAGTCTGTCCCACCATTTGCGAAGCTTTTCAATCCTCCCACCTGCTGCTGAATCATCCGCATACCATACTTGCTCCACTTCTGCACATGTAGCAATCTCCAGTTGTCTGATGAGGGGTATTGTGGCAATGGCGTACATTGCCATTGCGAGTGGGTCTCCCTGAGTTGTACCTTCTTTTGACATGATGGTTTCCCCCTCAATAAACAAACATGGGTCTGATCTGTACGTGTTGACCAGTATGGTGCCAATGGCAGGACACAAATTCATTGCATTACTCAGAGCAGCCTTCCTGTTCAATCTGTTGAATGCATTTGATGCATCTACTAGTAAGATAGCTTCTGTTGCCTCCTCCTCATAGGTTTCATTTAGGGCATGTATGGAAGCTTCACATCCCAGTCTCTGGCCAATGCACAGTTGGAGAGAACCGACCACTTCTCTGATGTCTGAACGTATCACAGCAAGGATTGCCTTGCTGATAATGCGACGAGGCACTTCCCCGATGCCAACCGGTCTCACCCCCGGACATTTATCCAGGGCAACAAGCCTGCATGCTACAAGGGGCGTCAGGGGCTTTGGATCAACAAACGAGCTGCTAAGTCTTCTTGCAATCTTGGCAAGTGCTTCACAGAGGTTTGTTGATGCCTTCTGGAAGGATCCACATAGACGTCTCCATGCGTAGGCATCCATACCTGATGGACCTGCACTGCCATCTGTATGCAGGGATGCATTGAGGATTGAAGCTCCGGTGATCTGTTCAAATATAACTGGGTGGAATGAATTCTCTTCAGATGGTGCAATGGCAGAGAACTTCAGTGGTTCACCATCAGGATGTTTATCTCTAAGAATATCCCTCACTGTTGTGCTTTCATCCACATCCCTGTCAAGGGGTAAAACCCTGCCGCTTTCTCCAGACAATAGTCTCGTGGCCTCTCTCAGCCTTCCTTTCATCATCAGCTCAGCAAATCTTCTTGCATCATTGTCATTGTCCCTTCTGCTCACATACTGGGTCAACCTACTTTGAATTGCCCTGCCTTCTTCAAGTATAGCCTCAAAATTGCCAGCACACCAAAGACCCATTCTTCTTTCCATGAATACAATGTGATCTTTTGACTTTGACGTTCTGAATGGCTTCTGGAGAACTAGAGCTGGTAGGATCATGGCAGCTTTAAGAGCCACTGCTTCCATAGCAGACTGGTCAGCATATGACTGAAACAATCGTGCCAGTTCAGCCACAAAGGATTTACCTTGCTTACCTGAAGGCACCTTGAAAAGATTCTTTCTCCAGTGAACTGTCTCATCGTAGATCTCATTGAGGGTGGTTGATATTTCCTCAGCACTCCGATTCCCCCAGGTAAAGTTTGTAGGTTGAGCAGGCTCAAAAGGAGGCAGTAAGTCGGGTGCGATCGACTGCGACACTTCTTCATTAATGGCTTGCAGTGGTACTTGAACTGGCGATTGTTGGGGTGATTGTGGCTCGAACTCTACCGTCTCCTGTTCTGTCTGGTCTTGGTTGTCATTCCTACAGTTACCCAATCGCTTCGGTAGACAGCTGTTGCATTTCTTTGATGATTTAACGCAGGTACAGTTCGTGCATCTTCCGGACTTGTTACATCTACAACAAGGCATTGGGAATTCTTGCGGGTATTGGCAATCACAATCACCTTGAATGAGAGCGTGTCAAGATCAAACTTAGAAATGAACCAGCGGACAATCAGTCAAGCTGCTACCAAGGAGCGCGCGGCGATAACCCAGGATGAACCGACCGTCGGCCATCTTGGATCTTGGAAGAAAGTATGCCGTATCCTAGGCGTTCGCGCAGGTTCGAGGATTACACCCAAGCTAGCGCGATGCTGAAGCTGAGAAAAAGGAAAGGGGGGTTGTCTCACACAGAAACCATCAGCTTCTTACAACTATTCGTTGTTTGTGTACGGTGATCTTCCATGTAAATTGCATGCACACATGGTAGGTCAGTCACACTGACATCACTAGGCCAGCCTGGACTATCCTTTGCCAGAGCATGCATGACCAGTCAGTGCATTACTAGCTGGGGCCTGAGTAGCAATGGCATTACCAGCCTGTGTCCGACCAGCTGGCATATGCCGAGCACACATAGAGACCCGCCCTTATGGGTGTGTAAAAATGTTTCCTCCAAAAACAAGGGCAGATGTAAGGATGGTGCAGTGCGTACCTGCAAGGTATGGCAAAACCACCTGGCGGAAAAACCGTAGTAACAAGGAGGAGGGCCGGTCCATGCAAAGAGGGGGGGGGGGGGGGCAGTTGGTCCATGCAACAAGGAGGAGGGCCGGTCCATACAAAACCCAGGTCATTAACATGCGCTGACTTTTAATACGTTTTCACCATCCCTACATCTGCCAACATTTTGCTGCATTCCTTTGTACATTATATGTCTTTATATTGCAGAAAGTCTGCATGGACATGGTGGGTTGGTCACACTGACATCACCAGCAAGCCTGGACTATCCTTTGCCAGAGCATGCATGACCAGCCAGTGCATTACTAGCTGGGGCCTGAGTAGCAATGGCATTACCAGCCTATCACCGACCAGCTGGCATACGCCGAGCACGCGGAGAGACCTGCCCGAAGGGCGGGTCTGTCCGCTAGTCTATATATATAAATAGGGATTGAGCAGAGCGGTTGTTCGCGAACTCCTCCCGCGAGCAACGATGCATCGACACCAAACTTTCTCAGATTATGGACGCCACACCCGGTCTCGATCTAAGGGGGGCGACGTGCGTGAAGAAGCCCCTGCCGAGGAGTGCGCGGTGAAAAACCTCCAAAAGACCGGCCGCCATCTTGGATTTACGGTGAAAATATAAGGTTTTCCGTGCACGCTCCTATGCTGCCAATACAAAAGAAGAACCCCAACCGTTGTTCGCGAACTCCTCCCGCGAACGTCGACGAAACGTGCTTAAACGTTCCCAGCCGTGGCACGCTGTACCTCACATCAATATAAGGTGATAGACGTGCTAAAATAAGCTGCTGCCGAGGAGTGTGCGGCGAAAACCCAGGATGAACCGACGGTTGGCCATCTTGGCTCTTGGAAGAAAGTATGCCATATCCTAGGCGTTCGCGCATACAAACTAGCGCGGTGCTGAAGCGGAGAAAAAGGAAAGGGGGTTGTCTCACACACAGAAACCATCAGCTTCTTACAACTATCCGTTGTTTGTCTACGGTGATCTTCCATGTAAATTGCATGCACACATGGTAGGTCAGTCACACTGATCACCAGGCCAGCCTGGGCTATCCTTTGCCAGAGAATACATGACCATCCAGTGCATGCGAGTTCCTCCCGCGAACATTGACGAAGAGCACCCAAATGTTCCCAGCCATCGTACGCTGTACCTCACATCAATATAAGGTGGTAGATGTGCTAAAATAAGCTGCCACCAAGGAGCGCATGGTGAAAACCCAGGATGAACCGACCGTGGGCCATCTTGGATCTGCAAAAAACGTACAAGACCCCTCTACAGGACGCACTAGGACCTCCTACAGGAAGCACTAGACCACCTTACAGTATACACTTGACCCTCCTACAGGGCTCGCCGGAGGCGGGGGCCTTGCAGCTAGTCTCATTATAATAAACGTAACGCACAATTTCGTTGTTCGGGATAATCTCCTTCAATTCTGGACGAAACGTCACGAATCTTGGTAGGATTACAAAGAGGGGGACTGTGAGTAACCTCGCTGAGCCGAAATTTGGTTTAAGGTCGTTCCGTCCGAGTTCTTGCCACTTTTACAGTCACCGCCGTATCTAAGAGATAGGGAAAGATTGTGTTTGGTTGTGCACGAACTTCTCCTTCAAATTTTCACCAATCTTCGCCAAACCTGGAAGAGTATATCACGGCAATACGGGGGGTGACCTAAGGTGGTTAGTGCCTTCGCCGCTAGACTCCTTTAAACAAAATGGATTAACATAAGTAATTCTGTACGTACGGAGTTTTACGGAACAAGTCTACGGAATACTCCCAATTAAATGGACGGTTCTGATTGGTTAAACACTCAAATTTCAAACGATATGCTGGGAACCCACCCAAAGGGCGGGCATTCAGCTAGTCTATATATATAAAGAGGGATTGAGCAGAATGGTTGTCCGCGAAGTGCTCCCGCGAGCAACAGCCCATGGACACCAAACTTTCCCAGATTACGGACGCCACACCCGGTCTCGATCTAAGGGTGGCGACGTGCGCGAAGAAGCCCCTGCTGAGGAGTGCGCGGCGAAAAATCTCCAAACGACCGTCCGCCATCTTGGATTTACGGAGAAAATATACGGTTTTCCGCGCACGCTCCTATGCTGCCAATACAAAAGAAGAAGCCCAACCGTTGTTCGCGAACTCCTCCCGCAAACGTCGATGAAACGTGCCCAAACGTTCCCAGCCGTGGAAAGCTGTACTCACATCAATATAAGACGTGCTAACATAAGCTGCTGCCGAGGAGCGCGTGGTGAAAACCCAGGATGAACCGACTGTCAGCCATCTTGGCTCCTGGAAGAAAGTATGCCGTATCCTAGGCGTTCGCGCAGGTGCGAGGATTGCACCCAAGCTAGCGCGATGCCGAAGCTGAGAAAAAGGAAAGGGGGTTGTCTCATACACAGAAACCATCAGCTTCTTACAACTATCCGTTGTTTGTCTACGGTGATCTTCCATGTAAATTTGCATGCACACATGGTAGCTAGGTCAGTCATACTGACATCACCAGGCCAGCCTGGACTATCCTTTGCCAGAACATGCATGACCAGCCAGTGCATTACCAGCTAGGGCCTGAGTAGCAATGGCATTACCAGCCTGTGTCCGACCAGCTGGCATACGCCGAGCACGTGGAGATACCTGCCCAAAGGGCAGGTCTGTCCGCTAGTATCTATATAATTTGGTAGAGCTCAAATCCGATGTTCGCAAACTCCTCACGCAGTTTGCATGCGAATGACACGAAACTCGGGATTATTACAGAGCGCCGCATGGTGATGATTATAAGGGGGTTGATGGAAGATGATTCGCCGCGCCTGCGAAGAGCGCCGCACGTTTTTCCTTCATTACGAAAAAGATGCCATGTTTTTGTCCATTTACGGGATCCCGGTTACTAAACGTTTCAAACGCGGCACCATGCCAAAGGGAGATCGCTCGCGCTCTGCCATGCAACAGCGCTGCAGCTAACACTGTCTGTGGCACCATACTGATGTAAATCAGATGCAATATGAGAGTAAAATGTGGCAACATGGTAAACATCTTCCTTCTGTGAAGCAACAGAGCTGCAGCCAACACAATCTATGGCACCATTCTGATATACATCAGCTACAATATGAGTCTACAATGCAGCAACATCATAGACCTCTTTCTTCTGTGAGCATGTTGCTGCTTTTGCATATCCAATGTCAGTGCATGCATGATTCCACTTATTCTGGGTGATTCTCTGTCCACATCATGCTACACACAGCATCGCCTGCAACATGCATGCATAGCTATGATTGCAGCCTACCAACTGGCATACCCACACAATCATAAGCCACACTGTCGTAGAGCAGCTATCGTGCAGCAGCCGTCGTGGAGGCGCCGGAGCAGGGAAGCCCGCTGAAGGCGGGCTTTCCTGCTAGTTCTTTCTAAAAGGCAAAATGGTTGGAACCAAAGAAGACTGCAGATGTTCGTAAGAACCTGCACAGATGGGTTGTCTGATGGGCTTGGCTGGCACATAGTAAAGGGTGTGGAACGATCGGTGGTTTTCCATGGCCACCACACTATGCAAACCACAGTTGCTAAATACGTACATACATATTGCTCTATTGTGCAAATCACAGTAAATATGTGATGTGTTATGGCATCCCCTCAAATTAGTTGTGAGTGTGCAGTAAAATCAAAGCTAAACTGTGACTGTAGAGTAGGCACCACTTTGATGTGCTAGCAAGATTTTTACGCAGTTCAAAGCACTACATAATGTATTACGACTGTTGCATTGCATTAGAGGTGTAAATATAATGGGAATCTTCTCAATGCAGTGCACTCACTTTCACAATTAGCCCCACTGAAGCCATCTGTACAGTTGCATGTACAATCTCCAGTATTAAGTGTCCCTCCATTCTGACACACTCGAGAGCAGGCTAAATCAGAGACTGATGGAAGCAGAGAAATGGCATTTCACTTGATAGTGTACCTCAAGTGAACTATCCACTACATTCCACTTGACTGTGTACTAATTGTGTTGTGGTCCTCTTTCATACTTGCACAGCACCTTGCTAGAAGACACATCACACAATACATAACAGTCCTGACCTGTCCAGCCCATAGTAGGCTCCTAGCTACTGTACAGGGAATTCATAAGACGTAGAGCTTGAAATGTCCCATACAGCCCACATCCACTCCATACATTCTATTTAGATGAACATGTGGCTACTTACCACTTGTAGACTGTGTAACTAGGCACAGAAGCTAGCTACGTACACTGAATGTGGTTCTTTATAATTAGTGCATTACAACAGTGAAATGGCTGCTACAGTACCAGTGACAGGATGCAAAGGTAGGTAAGCCTGGTAGTCAAGGGACCTACACAATGGCTGTTCCAACCGGTGCTTCCTGCTGCAGGGATTAACCAATTAATTAGGAGCTTTCTACAGTTGACACACAAGGAAAACCACTGCTGCTGTGTCTACAGTGCAAGTCAAGGTAACATTCATACAGGTAAGCAGACCTACACAGCTATACATATTATCATGCTAACACACAATACACAGCAGTAAGTCACATGTAACGTAAGGCAATCATGATAATACTAGCTACATACATGTACTCACCGCAGGTAGCAGGGTTGGCAGTCTAGGAATAGAACAAATAGACAAGGTTACACATGTTGACACAAACAGTCATCTACACAATACAATACAATGCAACTTCACTCAGCTCTTCACAGTGGTACTTACAGCAGTGAGGGATTTCACAGGGAGATAATAGAATGCAGTCGATGGCACGACAACAAACCTGCAAGGATAGATGGTACAGATTACCCTGACAACCATTGTATCTACATGTATTGTAGAGTATGTACATAAGTGCACATAATTTTGTTATAATGGAAATTGTTAGCCATGCTGAATGATGAATAGTAGCTAGTCTTCTTCTTTGGACAATCTAGCACACCAAGTAAATCAAACTCTCAATCAATCATTGCAACATTCATTAGGCAAACTGTCCGAGAAGAATACTAGCTACTATTCACATAATTATGTACTTGCAAATGAATTAAAGCAAATAACTCTTGTGTGACCACATCATTGTCAGTCTGCCTACTGGAGTTAACACTCATACATCGTTCACTGATGAAGTCAGTCAGGCAGGCAGGATTAGAAATCCTTCTGGTTGGTATTTTCAACACTGTACGTGGTATGTATTATTAGACTGTCCATGAGTTCAACATGGTAGAGGGCTATGTAATTGCTCTCCATCAACCCATTAGGCTGCATGATTGCTGAACACTAGGGATAATAATTATTCATAGCTCACACAGCAAAACATACTGACTGTTCAGCCTGTCAGCTGCCATCTTGGCTGTGACATGCATGTCACTATAGAAGCTGTACTCTAAATTCACAACACCATATGCTACAACAGTCCACATTCTACAACAATTTATTAAAAAAAATACAAAAATAGTATGGATGTACAGTAGGGATGGCATAAAAAGGACAGAAACAAATAAAGGCTGTTACACAGTGGAGCATTAACCATGGTCCCTACATGCGAGATTGTCACACCTTACAGTACTATATCCTTGAATGTAGGGACGATGGTTAATGTTCCACTGTGCAACAGCCTTTACTTGTTTCTGTTCATTTTATGCCATCCTTACATCCTTTACATTTTTGCAGAATTTTTAGGGGCTGCCGCAGGCAGCCCCTATATTGTTTTCAAATTGACGTTTTCATATGGCTTCATGTTACGGATATATATATATATATATATATATATATATAACTAGCGGACAGACCTGCCCTTCGTGCAGGTCTCTCCGCGTGCTCGGCGTATGCCAGCTGGTCGGACACAGGCTGGTAATGCCATTGCTACTCAGGCCCCAGCTAGTAATGCACTGGCTGGTCATGCATGCTCTGGCAAAGGATAGTCCAGGCTTGCCTGGTGATGTCAGTGTGACTTACCTACCATGTCCATGCAGACTTTCTGCAATATAAAGACATATAATGTACAAAGGAATGCAGCAAAATGTTGGCAGATGTAGGAATGGTGAAAACGTATTCAAAGTCAGCGCATGTTAATGACCTGGGTTTTGTATGGACAGGCCCTCCTCCTTGTTGCATGGACCAACTGCCCCCCCCCCCCCCTTTGCATGGACCGGCCCTCCTCCTTGTTACTACGGTTTTTCCGCCAGGTGGTTTTGCCATACCTTGCAGGTACGCACTGCACCATCCTTACATCTACCCTTGTTTTTGGAGGAAACATTTTTACACACCCATAAGGGCGGGTCCCTATGTGTGCTCGGCATATGCCAGCTGGTCGGACACAGGCTGGTAATGCCATTGCTACTCAGGCCCCAGCTAGTAATGCACTGGCTGGTCATGCATGCTCTGGCAGAGGATAGTCCAGGCTGGCCTGGTGATGTCAGTGTGACTGACCTACCATGTGTGCATGCACTTTACATGGAAGATCACCGTACACAAGAAGCTGATGGTTTCTGTGTGAGACAACCCCCCCTTTCCTTTTTCTCAGCTTCGGCATCGCGCTAGCTTGGGTGTAATCCTCGAACCTGCGCGAACGCCTAGGATACGGCATACTTTCTTCCAAGATCCAAGATGGCCGACGGTCGGTTCATCCTGGGTTATCGCCGCGCGCTCCTTGGTAATAGCTTATGTTAGCACGTCTACCATCTTAGATTAATGTGAGGTACAGCGTGCCACGGCTGGGAACGTTTGGGCACGTTTCGTCGACGTTCGCAGGAGGAGTTCGCGAACAACGGTTGGGGTTCTTCTTTTGTATTGGCAGCATAGGAACGTGCGCGGAAAACCGTATATTTTCTCCGTAAATCAAAGATGGCGGACGGTCGTTTGGAGGTTTTCCGCCGCACACTCCTCGGCAGGGACTTCTTCGCGCACGTCGCCCCCCTTAGATCGAGACCGGGTGTGGCGTCCATAATCTGGGAAAGTTTGGTCTCAATTGGTGGCCGCTCGCGGGAGCACTTCGCGGACAACCGTTCTGCTCATTACCTCTTTATATATATAGATACGCCAACCTACGGTTGTGCGTCAATGCT